>PVHY01006372.1:0-75142 GCA_004024945.1 Uropsilus gracilis | reverse complement strand
CAAGTTTTGCCACCAGTGGAAGCACAGACACAGCGGTGATGTTCTCCGTGGACCACCCTGCTCTGCCAGGCTGGGCTCCCGGAGCTCACGCTGACTCCCCCAGGCACTGTGATGTCACCTGGGAGAGGGACTGGCATCTGGAAGAGCCCTCTGGGTCTCTGGATCAGTTTCTGGGCCTTTGGGGAGGGGGGGGTTGGTGTGGTTTCCCAGGCCCTGAGAAGGGAGGAGGGGGTGACCGCTACACCCCCACCATGTTCCCTGCATGGTGTTTTCATCTCGTCAGTTCAAAAAAAATGCATGATATTTACCTCAAGTATGTGCAGTGTTGCCTCAGCTCTTGGCCAGCTGCGAAGGATGGGAGGAGGGTGGGCGCGGTGGTGGTGGAGGGAGCCCTGTGGAAATGGTGCTGCCAAGGGTGGGTCCACCTCTTCCAATGTGCAGGGCGGTGCAAGGCAGAGCTGTTCAGTGCTTGTACAACTACTATCAAAATAGACGTTAATAAACTAAATACTAATGACAGATGGATAGTAATAAAAATAAAGGGCTAAGGGTAGAATTTTGCTACTGAAGAGCTGGGGGCTTAGTTTGTTTTGCTTTTGTTCTTCTGGAAAAAGGTGAACATGTCCAAGATGTTGGTGTACGGAAAGACCAACCAACTCCCTCGGGGGGGGGGGGGGTGCTGAGAGGCATTCTGGGTGAAGGAGATGGAGAAGATCCAGTCCCAGGCTGCAGGGAGAGCTTAAAGAGAATGAAGGAATAAAGATGATGGTGGATATATTTTTAGTTTAAATGACAAAGCTCAATATAACCCATGATGGAGAGGAAAAGGAGCTGCTGATATCAACGTTGATGATAACAAAGACGCTCAGTTGGTTGTTAGAAGAAATGATCCCCTTGTCTCCCCAGCTACATACTGGATGGATAGAACTTGGAGAGGGAGCTGGCAAAGTTTGAGGAGACGATTGGAACACAAACTTCCAAGCACAAAAATGTGTTAGTACTGTGTATTTGCTCCAGCGGTCTTCACCCTTTGTCAAAAACTCTGTGTCTGTCTTCTGGTGAAAGTCTCCCTTGATGGTGGCTGTGGCAGAGACCAATCAGGGCACCACCAGTCCTTCACACAGGATAGATGGAGATAAGACTTGAACCTTCCAGCCCAGCCAACTCAACAAGAAATATGCTGAAGGTCAAATCCAATGAAGAAAATTCCTTCTTTTTTAGTTTTTTCACTATGTTAAGAGAAGAGTCATTTTTTTGAATCTTGAATTTCTATTTGTGATAAAGTAAACTCATATCTGCTGAAGCCACAACTGTATTGGACATTGTATGAAACTCAAAAGACAGGTAAAGGGACTGACATTGGAGCTCCGTGATGTAGATAAGACCCACATTCAGTCAATTTTTGCCCTTTATCTCTGAGCTTTGAGATAAGTTCATCTGAGCTGAGTTTGCCATTTGCAAATAAGAACATACTAGTACACTTTGTGCTTGGGAGGTAAAGGAACAAAGGAAGTTACTCTTAAGCTAGAAGTAGAAAATTATGAAGTAGCATAAAGATGCAGAGCATGGATGCAGAAATAAGGAGATATAAATTACCAATAAAATTTGGTACAAAAAGGGGGAAAAGTTAAATTAGCAAATTTTAGTTATCAAGTGTAGATATGGAATAGCTAGCAATTCTTTCAAAACAGATGCCAGGTCAGAACTTGTTGGGAAAATGCTGGAGAGATAGATAGATTTGATTTGGTGATGATGGTCAAAGTGTCTAGTGGATCATTTCATGACATAGCGTCTATGTAATTTTGAAATTCAAGAGAATGAAGCTGTTTTCAAAATGAAGGGAATATTCTTGTAAAGGAAGAGAGAAAAGAACATTGACATGGGATCTTTGTGGAAAACTCTACTTTTCCGGGTTGAAAGTATAGAGAATGGGCAACTTTCAACATCAAAAGAACCAGTAGAGGATTTGCCCTGGAACTGAAACTGAAACTGTCTCTAAGGAGAGATGGTCAATAATGTCACTTCTCTCATGAGATAGAGGATGACACGTTTTATAGTACTGAGACAATGTTTGCATAAAAAATAATTTCAGTCAGATAAAAATACAGGGTAAATAGGAAATTGAGACATGAAAGGGATGTGGGAATTGGTGACAAAAAAGTCTACATTAGAAAGTTTGGGGTGCAAAATAGCAGAGGATTAGAAGGGAACTGAAGAGTAAATAAACTATCAGGGGAGCAGAGGTCAAGTATTGATTTATTTAATCAACAAAACAGACTCTCAACTGAAAGAATGATCTTCTGACCCAGAAATTATCAGAAACCCTGAAGGTGATGCCTCTCAGCAGCCTACCTGACCAAATTCCCCCACCGTCCTGACCCCCCTTACCTGACCTTTGACACAAACATTTCTTTCACCTTTGACACAAAAACTACACATCATGGGATTATAGTATATACACAACTAATTGCAGTACAATAAAAGTGCAGTTTCCTTAGAAATAAAGATCTTTTATAGAAAATGTTTGTTAAAATGAAAGATTGTTTAGAGATCGAATTTCATACCTTGTCGCTTTGCACAATAGTTAACTCATCTGTAAAATTCAGCTGTGAATTCTATAATTCACCAGCATTTGTGCCATGAGATCAAATTAAACACTATCATATCTTTAATAGCACTTTGGCACTAAAATAATTTTAGCTTTGTAAGTCTTTTAAAACTCTAGACTGCAGAGTATAGAAATCAAGTACCAAGTTAATTATGGAAAAACATGTGGATCAGTCAGTTTTATTTTATTAACTAGGTTTATAGGAATGTCAATAAAGACATTGTTGTCTTATGCACTATTATATTGCCATCTAGATTATTTTGTTATCTTCACAAACTCTGCGGGTAGCATTTGAATTTCCTTGTTTTTCTTGCTTGTTTGTTTTTGTTTCTTTCCTTTCAAAATGACTCAAAGTTTTTCCTCTCAAGAAATTGCTGATAAAACAGGCAAAGAAGGAAGAGATTTTTCTAGTAGTCAGACAGAAACCAACACCTCAGTGCTGACTTTTGGTGAATGAATTAACCTCTTTGGATTTAGATAGTGGCTAGAAATTGACCTATTTTTGCTGCTGAGTGGAATTGAAATCTATCCCATAAATTGCACAATTGATTACTTAAAAAACAAGACAGAAGGGAAAAAAACTGCAAGCTTTCATTCAATCCTCATGAATATGGTGTTTATATTAAACATGCAAATATACCAATAAATTTAAACAATAGCATTTTAAAAGAAACACCCATTGATTGAATAAATCCAGGTCGATAAAATTATTCTCTAAAAATGAAAGCAATTTCAATCAGAAAATAAAAAGTGTTCCATTGTCTTATGTGAAATGAGATTTGGGTCAGAAAATCATAAACTAATCAATTGGAGGAGTGAAAATTTCAAGTGTCTTAAAGAACAGAGATTTCTCTAGTTAGCAAGCCATTAGAATAGAATTGTTACTGAATCTAAAAGTAAATCATATTCATTCTTAAATGAAAGGATCTGCCTAGAGTCAATCAGTTCATATAAATTGTGTGTTTCTAAAATCAAAGAAGTAAAGGCAAAATTTATTAAGACGTAGGTAAGTACTTGTTTACCTGTAAGACAAGACATGGTTGATCCCTGACTGTTACTGAGCAAGTAACCAGGGCTTGGTTGAGAGACACATTCTTGATGACAACAATAGACTTAAGATGGAATATACATTCTTGATGACAAGAATAGGTTTAAGACGGAATATGAGAAGTTGGTTCTTGAAATTCAATTCTGGGCTAAAATAATTGAATTGTATTGGTTACTGCTGTTCTAACACTATCACACACAACTAAATAGCTCTCTTAGCTTCCTTTAGATTTTAAATGTGACCTTAAGGATTATGGAATCTGATATGAACATTCTGAAGATTCTTTTTTAATCTCATAATGAAAGCAGAAATGAAGATAGTCCATAAAGGAAAAAAAATGTTAATAACATCATTTATTTTTTTTGTTTATTGGTGTTTACTTTGTTATTTCAAAACAGCCAACTTAATTAGAAAAACGATGGCCTTTGTAGCACCCGTGGGTTGAACAAACTTTGCTTGTGTGGAAAAATACCTGCATAAAGTTTTTAATTAAGTAAAATTCATTGAATTTCCAATTAATTGTCAATAACAAACATGAAAAACATTCAACTGGCTCTTGATAACGAATTGAATGTAGCACATAGAATAGTGTAGACTTGACTGATTCTTCTTCACTCATTTGCATTTTTAATTAGTGGAAGGTATATTTTATAAATGTTCTTTTCAATTTGATTGATTCATTTTTTATTACTTAAAATATTTCAACAGAAATATTTTATGAATTCTTTCCCAAACACAATATGATATTGAGAGCTGTGTCCTACATTGTATAATCTTTCTTACAGTAATTACAATTTAAAAATACCAGCCAGTTAATGAGTTCCTACCTAACACTGCCTGTAACCCATGATCAGATCAATATGTTCTGAACTGTTTTGGGACTTTGCGCATGCCTTTCCTTTTTCACAAATCTTAAAAGATCACCTGAGGTGAAACTCCATATTCGTTGTCTGGTGGGTAGTAAAATCCAAAATAAAACCCATAATTCTATTCCTTATTAGCTTCTTAACAGTCTCCAGAGAGAATTGTCCCAGTTGTCAGGACACCAAGTTATAAGCTTCTCAGATTGGTGGTTGAGTTCTGATTGGACAAGAATATGATAAGCATGTTCTAAGTTTCATTCCTCTTTATTTTCTTCTTTTGAGTTTAAAGATGATTTCCCACAAACAAAATTGCTACTCACAGACACATTGTTAGTATCCAGGCAAATTACTTTGACCTGGTAGTTCATTTTAGGACTGTTACCATAATGCGTAACATACTGATTGCAAATTCTTACATGATGCTGGCATTTTTAATGTAAATGAAGCCTTTGTCTCCAAGGTATTTTTTGAGTCACACAGCAGAGTGCAAGATTCACTGGTACATTACAACAGCTTTAGTAAGTTCCCTCTTTTGTGTTTTTGTGCATGTGAGAACTGGCCTTATTTTCTTCAGGGAAAAAACAATCTAGAAGGATCTTAAGAATAGAGTGAAATGTGCATTAGATTGAAAATCTGATTGTGATGACCCATATGGACAGTTATTACCTGGAGGTTTGGATTGTGATACTCATAGAAATGCATATGTGCCACATGGAAACTCAGGCTCCATCTCTCCAAAGTTTTAAGAGTGGGATCGGGAATAACAAGACACATTTATATGGGTTCCAAAAGTCACTTCATCTGCTTTTTGTGACTAATTAAACTTTTGACTACAATATAAATTGCTGCTTTATACTTTACGGTTATGTCTTCATATAGTTATTTGTCTCCTTATAAACTACAGATTAATTTAAAAGAGAGAAAAGAGAGGTTGAGGTTTCTCTTTTAATCAAATTCTTGTGATCTTTGAAGTATTACAAACTTAGAGAAAAAGTCATTTGTTTGAAACCTCTAACTCAGATTTGTACAGATTATAAATTAGCCAAGGACAAAAGTTTAATCACACAAATCTGATAAATAAACTCAACATATATGTGAAATGTTTGCTAGAAGTAAATTAATTGCCCTTTACTACCTCCTGACTGCTTAGAAGAAGAGAAACTGAGATTTGTTCTTGAGTTTTGCCTTGATTTTATCTTGTTAAGACATTTCTTTTAAAGAATAGAATTGAATATTAGGTCGCAAACTTAGCAAAGTCTATACTCACTACGTATGTTGATTTTCAATCATGCACACCTAAGACTTATAACACAAAGATACATACATAAAAATATTATCACAGGAAATGAAAAGAAAAAAATATACTGAATAAGAAAAACTGTAAACTATGTTTAAAAAAGTATTTTCTAAGGTTGGTGTTTGTAGACAGATTCTTCTTTCATAATAAGAACTTTTGCTTTTGAACTTGAAGAGAAAAATTTTGGAGATCACCTTTTAAATATCTTAACAGAAAACATAGAAACCACTGTAATATACTGAGAGCTTTTATGGTTACAGCTTTTGACACTTTCATTATGTATATATTTTTGCTTTTTTTCTTAAAATTTGTTTTGACAAAATTTTGATATCAGACTGACAGAAAGTTGTAAATATAATACAAAAAATCCTATACATATTTAGGTCATATTTTCCAAATGGTAGATTTTACTGCATTTGTTTTATCTTCTTCATCTGATGACAATTTTTGTGGCCTCTCTGTGAATAAACTGCAGATGTCATATTACCGTCTATCCCTTGGCACATCAGTGTGGGTTTCTGAAGAACAAGGCGTTCTCTTACAACCTCATTATTACGAGACAAGAAGTCAGCTTGGGCAGAAAACTATTATCTGATTTATAGGCTGTATTCACACTTTTCCAATTGCTAAAATTGCCCCATCATGTCAATTCTTAACAAAAAAAGAAAAATCCTGGGTCATTCTTTTTTTTTATTAAGTCTCCCTTGATTGAATTTCAGTTTATTCTAAGTCTAATTGAGCATTTATGCGTTCTCATGATAAAGATGAAGTAGGGGAAATCTGATCATTTTCCCAGCAACAAAATAAGAGCAGGTGACCTTAGCCCTCTCCCTGGCTGCTCCATGTCAGTGGATGCTGAGCTGAGGGACCTCTGCAAGGTCATCAGAGGAACGCATTCTCCTAGACCTTGATGTGACAATCACCGCTTCTACTGAGAGGTGAGCACATGCAGCCCTCCCCAGACCACTGGCAACTGACTTCAGTAACTTCCTGCACTCTCACCACAGCCAGAGAAGCATCCTTTTCCCTTGAATGCCAGGGGTGTGTGATCAGGGTATCCCATCTACCTGGGAATTCTCCCTTTGCTGTGTTATCCTTGCCAGTATGTTGGACATGGCTCCTTTGTTTCTTCGGAGACGTCAGCTACAGGAGCGGTGGAATGAGAAGCGTCTTCTTGGTTTATCTCATGCTTATAATTGTGTGTTCCTGTGCCTCCTGCTCTCTCCCTTACTTGCACAGTTTCAGACTAAACTTAGAAGGCTAAGAAGGGGCCTTTGCTTTTTTTATTTGAACCGTGCCTCCTATTTCTGGTATTGTAATCATTCCTCAAGTCACCCGACATACCCAGATTTAGTGAACTAAGAAAATCTTTGATAGCCAATGAAAGAAGATCTATGTGTGCTAAACCTGACACGGTGGATTGACAGCTTTCTTAGTTCTGGAAGATGTGCTAATGGGTCATTAAATTCTGAGTTATATGATTTATATCATTTACCTTTCCCCCCTGTATTTTATCTTATGTATCTTCTTTATTGAAACAACCAAAAAAAAATCTAGAAGTTCTATTCCAAATTTTTTGTTAAAATCTCAAAGTTATACAATAACCCTTAGTATTCAAGATATCTTTTCTTTTTCTTTTTTATTATATCATTCTTGTTTTAAATTTTAAATAAGTTCTTCCCATATATCTGCTGGAAAATACTTCATTGAGTATTTTTTAAGAGTTTCTCATCTTTTCCTAAATTTTTTCTCTGGGTATTTTTTGTAAGTATTTAAGATGTTGTTTTCTTATTTTGGACTTTCTTTCTCAATGAAAAAATATGAAGTAAAACAAGGATAACAGCGATAATTTGTTTTCTCGCAGATATTTGAAACCTGGCCATGGACTAGTGGGCACGAGTAACCCCATGAATGTGGACAAGGCTACTCAGCGAATCACTTGCTGCTTTAGAACATCAACAGATGCTCTATGAAGACCACTTGGTGCAGAAAAAGCTTTATTGCGGGGTATCCAACTACGAGTTGGTGTTTCTCTTGATATTTGCTTCAGGTTCTTTGGGAAGCAAACCTTCCATTTTGCTTTAGGTGAGATCACCGGGTCACAATGCTTGGGCTTAATTCAGCAGGGTCAGGCTTGAAGGGTAGATGTCATGTGCACTCCCTTCATTTACGGTGTAAATGCCCACATGCTGCATTGGGGTTCTGGCATGTTCACCAAGGGTCCTTGGTCACATTAACATCAGCTGAGCCTTGTTAATCTACAGATACCTACAGACATGCCTTGTTAGAAAAAATTTACAAATCTTCCTTCTGCTGAAATCCACCCCCTTCTTTTGCTGTTAGGGATTATATAACGTTCATTATTCTTTTTTAAATGTTAGCATAGGGAGGGAACATTATAAATATCTGTGGTAAACCTACCATATGCTTTTTAAGTAGATTTTTAAGATTCCAAGCAGGATGACATCATCTTCGTGAAGATTATTGTAGGGTCTTGGTTTCTGGGTGAAAGTATTCAAGGAAGATACTTGCTCAGAAAGAAGTCATTTCTGCATCACCCATGTAAACTAGAGCTTCTGTGAAATTCAAAAACAACAACAACAAAATCTATGGCCATTGCGTGAAGAAGCAATGATTTTTTTTTTTTCCCAGAAACGACTTTATGGACAGAAAACCATCAGGAAAAGCAGCTACCTGATTAGAGTTTGGATACTCCAATGGGACTGCCTTTGGCCAACTGGACCAAATATAAATACTCCTAATATATTTTAAGGGCACACAATACCTGGAGAGTGTACAAACCTTTACATGAACTGCTGACTCTATTTTATTGATTGAATGTCAGGTGAATTTATAGATTGAATATGTTCAAGTAGAATGCACATACAGAAAACATATATCTGGTCTTTGAAGTATTTTTGCTTATTCATCTTCAATATAAACATTATTTTTTATATTCTCACTTTCCATCTTTCCATTACATCATTTAAATTATTTTTATGTTTATGATCTCTATGAGAGATTTATTATAGGGACTGGCTCATGTTCACAAAAACTGAAGTGCCATCATCTACTCTTTGAGGCTGAAGAATCAGGATATGCAGTGCAATAATCCAGCTTGAGTCCAAAGGTATAAGAGTTGGAGGCTGACGTTGTAAGTCTTGAACTGAGGCCTCAGGTTTATAAACCAGGAACATCATTGTCTGAAGGCAGGAGAAAATGCATGAGAAAATCCCAGGCTAGTAAAGAAAGAGTGAAATCACTGATCCTGTATGTTAATGTTCAGTTAGGATCCTCTTCAGATTAGATGATCCCCTGCCTGCCTTGGTGAGGAGATCTTCATCTACTAATTCAAATGTAAGTCTCCTCTACAGAGATCCTCAGAGAAACTCTCAGAAATAATGCTTTATCAAGGATCTGATCATCCCTCCATTCAGTCAAATTGCAGAGAGAACTAACCATCATAAGATTCAGATGCAAATTAAGTAGATGAAGATGTATATCATCTGAAAGCATTTATTGATAATTAATGTAGAACAGACTTGCTCAAAGACTAAGAATCAAATAAATAATAGGTAATATATTCATTAAATTGTAGCTTCAAGTGCTATTGAAGAAATGGAAAAAAGAGACCTCCCCTATACTGCTTATGGGAATGCAAATTGCTACAGCTGTTATGGAAAACAGTATTGAGGTTTCTCAACACATGAAAAAGTTACCTGCCATTCAACCTGGTTAATCCAGTTCCAGGGATCCACCTCAAAGATTAAAAAAACATAATAATAATTTTTAAAAATTACACTCATATTTATAGAAGTACTATGTTTTACAATTAATTATGGAAGCAGTTTTGAGGCTCCAAAGAAGATAAGATTATCTATCTATCTATCTATCTATCTATCTATCTATCTATCTATCTATCTATCTATCTATCTATCTATCTATCTATCTATCTATTGAAATATTATTCAGCAATCAAAAAAGATAAATTCATGCTATTTGTGGCAACAGGCATGAAGCTGGAAGAGATAATGCTTATTGAAATAAGTCAAAGAGGAAGATAAGTACCAGATGATTTTTCTATTGTGTAGAATGTAAATAACTAAATTAAGGGTAAGATAAGAGTCAAACTTAAAAGTCAAACTTAAAAATTAATCCTTGAATGCTAAGTACAGAACTGTAGCACCAATATAAGGGTGGACTGAGGTAAAAACAAGGAAGAAAGGAACATAATGGATTATAGTGGTAATGCCATATATTACATCTATTAAAATTAAAACAAATATGTTTATGTATAAAGATAGCTTATATAATGGGATGTTACTCAGTGATCAACAACGATAAACTTATATTATGTGTGGCAATATAGATGGAGTTGGAATGGATGGTGCTATGTGGAAAAAGTCAAAAAGGGAAAGACAAATATCAGATGGTCTTATTCTTTAGGGAATATAGAGAAATAAAACAAAAGGATAGGTAAAGACAAACTTAAAATGTAGCCTTTGAAAGTCAATTATAGGACTGACGCATCCAAAGGGGGAGAGAATGTGGGAGAGGGATTAGAGTCAATAGATTGTGGAGATGGACTATGAATGACTTGAAGATGGTGAACTATGGAGCTGTACCTGAAGGGGTAGGTGAGGATCCTATCATTCCAAAATACTAAGAATACAGTACAACCCATATTACAAAAAAAGTAGCTTATTTATTAACTAAGATGAAAATTAACAGCCAACCCTGGTAGTCTCTTTTAGAGACTACTTCAAGGGCATATACAAATTATGGATTAAACATTTCTCTTTAAAATACTGCTTCTTATCTGAGCAAAATAACAATTGGGTGCTGTGTGGAGAAGGAACAGAGAACTTCTCCTGTGATGCTCTTTCAAGGAAGTATTTAAACTTTCCCAAGCTAATATTGTCTGAATACTCTCCCATTTTTCTGTTGTCCAGCTGCCCGGCCCTACTCATTATTCATGTTCAACCGAGTAAGAGAAATTTCCACCACTGATCCAAGACCAGCACCAAAAAAAAACCCCACACAAACACATTAATGCATTTCAGTCAATACTATTAAAACAATACCACTGCCAGCTCCTCCTTTCCACTTCAAAAAAAAAGTGTTCTCTTTTTTGTCAAAAAATATGTGTATTTCTCTTTATCTCATAAAGCTTATCTGTCGTATCTCATTTCTTTCTTTACAAAGATGCTGTAAAACATTCATCATTTGCAGGTAAGCCATGGCACATGATGGGCCAAGGAAATAAAATGTGAATCATGAATCATGTCCTCCTGCTTATGCAAAATAAATCTTCATAAAAGGAGTGGACTATTCTCCTGCTAAATCATATGATGAAGGTTGAAATAAAATGTGCACACTTGTCACCATGTCAGTTTTGTGTTACATTCATACTTGGCCTTTGTTTCATAGTAACATTGGAATATTGGTCTATTAATGCCTGAAATTATCTCTGTACTAATTCATCATAAGATACTTATTTCTTCTTATTAAATTATTAATGCCTAATGAATGCTACATTAGCAAACTGCAAATGAAGATTCAGAATACTATTTATGCATTACTAATATCTATCTCTATTTCTCTAATGCATGTGACATACATGACACACATGTGGTATATATGGCATATATGTGACATATGTGTATATATGTTTATATATGGACCTGAGCCAATGATCAAAGTAAGGTGTCTCTGAATGTGGTTTCCCCCTTTTAGGTCGTCATTTCTAATTGAAACACACACACATGCACAAACTTAATATGTGATTGTTCACTTAGAGCAAAATGATTTCTAATTTTCTGTATATCACTTGCAATTTTCTGTATTGAGATTCACTGGAGAAATCTTGCTGTGACCAGACACTGTCAGACTTCCTATGCTTCATATATGCTTGATTACAAGTTTGTCATCTACAGGGGAAATGCATAACTAAAGTGTAATATAAATACATGTCATTTAGACAAATGACATGTTGCTAGATAAATCTTGCAGAGGCCAAGAATTTAAACAGAAGCTCTTGGAGAAAAGCTGCAGTTCGATTTTTCAAATATTTTGGAAACATGGTTTGTAGATCGAAATATTGGGGCAACGGACACGTGCAGGCTTACCTAAAAAAACTGGGGAATCTGCGATTGTGGTAGACCAGTTGTCCCCCAGCAAAGGACCATTAACAACCAGTCACTCCCTTAACCCACCCACTGAGCTGGTGATGCCCCGGACTTTCAATAAACTCAGTTTGACTTGTCACTTACAAAACAAATTTGCTCATATATCACGAATGTCAAAACTCCTTTTCGGCAACTGTATCCGTAATTAGCTCTGCCTTGTTAGTGCTCAGGGCCTGTGTATCTGTCACATTGATAAAAAGGTCTAGTTTCTTGTTTCCTCCATTTCAACTAGCATGTTAGCTCCTCAGCATTGTAACGCCAACAAAGAGTAGCCTATTGATCAAACCCTCCTTGATGACTTAGAGATGCTTACATTGTTTGAGAAAATGCCCAGCATGTTAAGCCACCCTGAGGAGGACTAAAATTAGAGCTGAAAAGTAAATTTCAATGTTAATCTTTGGAATAATTTAGAAACCTTCTTTGCACATTTTTTAGATACATTTTCTGACTGAAGCAAGCGATGTGAAGGGTCTTTGAGAAATCTTAGTGACACGTTTAATAGTATATTATGTATTATAAGAAGTACTTAATCAGTGGAGGGATCTTGGTGACAGCTCACAGGTGATGTGGTCGGAGAGGGAATCATACTAGCAGAAGCAAGTCAAAAAGAGAAAGACAGAAGTCAAATGGTTTCACTAACATATGGGACATAATGAAAAAAAAAAAAAGTAAATAAAAGCCATGAGGAAAAGACAAAACAGGCTGAGCACCAAACTGAAGCACACAACTTTTGGCAGGAGGGAAATGGGGGGAATGGGAGGGGGGGGGTAAATCCCTGGGATTGCAAAGATGTGAAATTTATATATAAATAAATTTTAAAAAATAAATAAAAATACATACATATAGTCACACACACAAAGAAAAAGCATTAAGAATCAGTTACAAGTTTCATTGCCACTAGGAAAAGGAGCATTTCAAATGGTTGTTTGTGGCAAGGACACACGCACAAAATAATTTGGAATTATATAGATTAGACTAGAAATTTTCCCATTTGGATCAACAATAGAATCAAACGAAGTAATTGTTACTTCAAGAAAAGTTCTCAGATCAAACTTAATGTAACAAAGTATCTGTAAAATAAAAGATATTGTGAACAAGTTGTGAAAACAGGAAACAATCTCAAACTATTTGGTGAAATATAGAAAGTAACATTAATATTGGCATTTTAATTTTAATGCCAAATTCAGTTTGCTACAAATCAATGAAAACAGTCTAATCAAAACAGCTAGCTACATCAGCAAGTCAATAGTATCTAAAATTGTATAATCTTATTGGTAAAAAAAATAAAATAAACAATTGTGTTTCTTTTTCTTTTTTATTTTAAATAATTTAAGATTTACAAAATTAACTAAAGTTTAAAAATATTCACAGTAATTCTGATTCTGTTTCTGATGTAGGGAATCTAATAATATCATCGATGATTGATAAGGTTTTACATTTTGAAAGGAATTATTTAAAATACTGGTAAAACACACAATATTTTATAGAAGTTATTTGAAAAAAATGTTCATAATTTTGAGGGTAATTTTATTTTCCAACCATATAAAAATATGTGCTAGCAATGATTTGGGTACCTTGATTGTGTGCTCTTATATTTGATATGAAACAGAAACTATGTTCAAGTTTTTGCTAGGATGATATCCTTCACTTAGAGTAAATTATACTTTCAGCCAGAATACATTAATATAGATTGACAAGTGGTTTTATTTTTAGCACATATTTTATGAATAATTGCATGTAAGTTATATAAACTTGGATAATATCATTACTCAACTTGAACCTCAAATAACTATATATATAATGGAAATTACCAACTGAAAATGTGAGTCTATCATTTGAAATTATCATTCCAACATAAAATAAATGCAATCATATCTAGATGCATAATGTATCATGTCACTGAATTCTTTCAAATATAAAAAAATAACAAAATTATGAGTCCATTTTTGATTACTAATAGACATAAAACCAGTTTAAAATCCATTTCCATATAATCTAGTTATCTTTTTTTGACTGACAATATTAGACCAAAAAAAAAAAAAAAAAAGTTCTAGGGTATTTATATAATGTCAAATTTTTTATTATATAAGATTTGTTTACATTTAATTTTTTTTCTTCCCTTTAGAGAGTTCCTCTCCCCTTCCCCCTATCCACCCCTCTGTGATCACTCCATCTCTCCTTTCACTGCCAGTTATTGGTTAATTTTTAGTCCATTGGATTCTTCCTTTTCTTTCTTAGAGCCATGTTCTTTTGCAGATGTGGATGTGTTTTCCTGGGACAGAGTGACCTATGATTAGTTTTCCAGGAGTGTCTTTATATCAATTTTTATATTTGTTCCAAATGCAAGAAAGCAAAGAGATAGTCCCATTCAGATCATAATTACTTCACACCAACAAGGTGGCATCCGGCATTGCACTGTCTTATGCCTGGCTATAAAGTAGAGTCATTCATGTCTATCCCCGGCACAGCAGATTACTGGTTTCTGTGAACACACTGGTTTCTGTATCCACATTCATGAGAAATTACAGAGATTGTGAATGTATTATCTATTTTTTAAATAAGCACATTCATCACACACAATAGCTTTCTCATGCCCTTGTGCATCTCTCCTTTCTACAGTTGCCTTGTTTCCCTTCTCCACCCCCAACCCCAGATCTTCTCAGGAAGTCAT
Source organism: Uropsilus gracilis (assembly GCA_004024945.1). Taxonomy (NCBI): domain Eukaryota; kingdom Metazoa; phylum Chordata; class Mammalia; order Eulipotyphla; family Talpidae; genus Uropsilus; species Uropsilus gracilis. Next base: position 60,467 of record PVHY01006372.1, on the reverse strand, counting down.
TATCTGTCTGCATTTGTACACTACAGGTAATGCTATCATTTCTACAGTTTTAGATAAATGGAATCTTACAGTATGAACTTTCTTTTTTTTCTTCATTCATTTATTTTTTAATAGATTGTGGGTACATTTTTTCACATCACATTTTCTAACCTGGGGTTCTCCCACCACCTTATCAACCTGAATCATTGTCTTAATGTTCTGTGTCCCTTCTACCCCCCTACCCCCTTCCCCATCTCATGCTCTATGCTTCAATTTTGCTGAGAGTTAGTCTTAATTTTTTGTCTGTTTGTTTTCCTTTATCCCTCATATAAGTGAGACCATCCACTATTTCTCTTCAACTTCACAAAACAAAGCAAAATGTCCAGTCAAAAAATGGGGTGAAGAGTTAAAAAGACAATTCTCAAAAGAAGAAATACATATGGCCAATAGGCATATAAAAAAAAGATGTTAAGATACTTAATAATCAGGGAAATGAAAATCAAAACCATCTCACACCAGTAAGAATGGCCAATATTAAAATAATAATAATAAAATGGGATGGAGGGCAACAACAAATGCTGGCATGGAAATAGAGGGCAAGGGATACTAATGAAAACTGGTCCAGCCGCTATGAACTTTCATTTTTTACCCCATTTATTCAGTGTGATTATTTGATGGCTTGTCCATATTCTATGTATTTTTATTGTTGGATAAAATTCCATCCTACCATTTGCTTTTCAATGTGCCTGATGATGTATATTAGGGATCTGTCTCATTGGGAGATGATTCTAATTTGCAGTGAATGAAAGCATTTACAAACAAGTCTTTGTATCTATTTTTGTTTTTATGTATCTTTGGTAAATTCCTGGAAGTGATATGAATCCATCACATAACAGGAATATATTTAACATATATGTGTGTGTGTGTGTATATATATATATATATACACACACACACACATACATACATATATATGTTATCAGGCATATATGTATATGTTTGTATTGTACTATAAAGCTTTTAAAATTCCAAATTATTTTTAATAGAGGTTGTACCATTTTGTATATCATCAGCAATTTATGAGGGTACCAGTTACTCAACATATATATATATATATATATATATATATATATATATATATATATATATATATTTAATGCAGTCAGTATTTTTCATTTCAAGACTTTCTAATAAGTGGTTAGATATATTTCATTGTTTTATTATACTTGCAAATCATAAAGAATAATGATATTGGGCATCTAATCTTATGTTAGTGTTTTCTTCGATTAAATATATGTTGAAATTTTTGACCATATTTAAATGGACTTCTTGCTTTACTATTGAACTTGTGAGTTCTTTATATGCTCTGTGTAAACTGCACATATGCTATCCTAGCAAAGAACTGACCTATGGGTAAACACAGAAAGAGTACACCCTACTGTCTATATTTAATAATGATAAATATTCACTTGGAGTTTATCTGCAATGTCACTTTAATGCAGAATAAATACCAAGTAGTACCAAAGCTTGAAAAAAGAAAGGAACTATAAGAAAAAACAAAAATATGAAAAGAGCCAGACAAAATATTAGCAAAGTTGTGGGAATATTGAAAGTTTCTGGTGCTAATGGCAGAAATGTCAGCTGGTAAAATCCCCTTGAAATCACTTTCAGGAAATCTGGTAATGTCAGCAAAAAACATAGCTCATATCTCAGCCATTACACTCCTAGATATAAACCACAGATGTGCATATACATCTGTACCAATTGCATATGTTTTAGATGGTAACATCTGTGACCTTGACACACTGGAAACCGGACAAACGCCTGTCACTAGTACTCACACCGCAGAGCCCTGGAGGACAAAGGACTACACAACCACACATGTCCACACCAGAATGAAGGAAGCAGATACAAAAGAACAAATATCATATTATTTGATTTCCGTAAATCTGCAACTACTCTGCTGATGAATGTCAGGGGAGGGATAGTGAAGGGAAGAGACTATAGAGGAAACAGATTCCTGTTATTGATTCTCTGGGGTGGGTTACATAGGTCATGGTCCTTTCTGAACATCCACCAAGATGCACATTATAGTACATATTCTACTATTATAATATACTGTGCTGCTGTATTTTAATATAAAAGAATATGAAAAGAAGACTTTGATGGAAAAATGTTACTCTGGATGATATGCAAGATAATAACCTCCCTGCCACAATCATATGTAATTGCTCTAAAGAATAGTTGATGCAACATTTTCCTAGCCCCTTTCTGGAACATTCTAAGATAGTTATCATTGTTCCTCAGTGCCTCCCGGAGGAAATCTGGCTTGTGGTTCTCTGATTTACACTTTTGTGGTTTTAAAGCAATGTAGTCAGATTGTCACTGGGTTGAGTTTGTTCAAGGCATTCATTTTGAGTGAAAAATGAAATTCTTATTTTAAGTAATACTAGGTTTCTTGGAATTAACCAAGATTTTTTTGTGTGTATGTGGTATGGGAGATATATTTTCATCTTCTTTGTGGAGGAACACTTTCTTTCCATCATCATTCTCTTCTTAGAATTATATTTCTGTCCTTGACTTTTACAAGGAAATAATAAAGCATTTAATGAAAACAAATGAAAATAAGTAAAAACTTCTGTATCTTGAAAGAAGCTACACTAAAGCAAAAAGAAACTTTATTGAGTAAGAGAATATGTTTGCACACTATGCACTGACAAGGGATTGACATGCAAGATCTACAAAGATCTTATATCTCATAAAAATTGGGAGGAAGAGCTAAAAAAGCAATTCTTCAAAGATATGCATGTGGCCAACAGGAACATGAAAAAAATGCTTATCATCATTTATCACCAAGGAATTGCAAACCAAATCATAATGACATACCTCCTTATACCTATGAGATTGACCTCTACCAAAAAGTACAGAAAAAAATAACACCATTGATGACACTTTGGATGAAAAGAAAGTCTCAGACACTATTGGTGGGAAGATAGACTGTTGATTCCCTATGGATAACAATGTGGAGATTCCTCAAAATAATAATGGGTTTACTGTACTCAATTAATTCAATTCCTAGAATAAGAAACCCACTCATTTCAAGTGATAGACTCTTATCTTTATTTTTTCAGCACTCTTTATGATAGCCAAGCTATGGAAAGAATCTGAATGTCCAGTAACAGATGACTGGATTAGGAAGATGTGGTATCTGAACACAATAGATTATTACCCAGCTATAAAAGTTATAAACTCATATTTGTGACAATATGGATGGAACTGAAGGGGATGATACAACACAAAATAAGTAAGGAGAAAGATGAATACTGGGTGATGTCATTTATATGTGGACTAAGTGAATCGCAGAAAATGACAAGATAAAAGCCTACTTGTAGCAAAGCCTAGAAATGAGGCTGCTGTTGACTATCATAGACCATAATGAACAATGGAGATCTATGATATGTTGGCAGTGGGTGCAGTGTGGTTCAAACACCTGAGGGTATGATCCTCAACCTATAAATCTAGTACAGAGTTGTAAAGCAGTATAACTCCAATTATAAAAAATAGTTAAGGGGCAAGAGAGTTCTACAAGTTCTACAAGAAAATATTTACATCTCAGTAGAGGTACACAAATACTCTTCATTAGTATTAGGATGGCATTGATTAAGGAGTAAAACAAAACTGATGAGAATTATTATGGGCTGTGTTCATCCTCAGCTTCTCAGCCTATGATGGACTCTCAAGTGATTCTAGTCACCTTCAGATGGAAGCTGTCACCTGGTGACTGCACCTATGGCCTGGTCAGCCATGTTGTGAAAGCTGCAATTCAGGATGATACATGCTTTCTGCAATGTATGCTGAAGATGTGTGTTGTGTGAACCAGCTTGGTAAGTCTCAGTAGACCAACTCCTTTTGTCCATTTGATCTTGGAAAATAGGCTTCTTAGTCTGGAGGCTCGGTGTTATTTGGAAGTTAACATTCACTTACATGTTTGTAATACATGATCTATTTGTCCAAAACCCATTTTGGATGCTGGGATTTCCATAAATTGCTGATTCCGTGTCTTTGGCAAGGCATTTGGTTCATGTGCTTTTACAAAGAATTATGATTTAGTATTTAGAAATAGATATATGGCTTCTTGATGTATAGAGTCTGCTGCAATAACAGGAAAGAAGAAACCAAATAAAATGATTCTCTCTATATATAAAGACAAGAACAAATTAAATTACTCATAATGTCTGTTATTTATCACTTTCCAAATAGACCTCATTTTGGAAAGATAAGGAAAGTAAAAGGAAGCTATTTCCAGACCATATGGGCCTACATCATTTATCAGGGATGTTGCCAGATTCATGGAAAGTGACTGCATTTCATAAGCAGGAAAATCCCTTTCACAGGTGTAATTATAGAGGACAATTCTCATCTTTGGATGGTACTACACCTTTCCACTGATCCACAGAAGATGATGCAGCAGGATGACAATACCTCATCCCCCCCCAAGATTTTAAATTATACCATGAATCCACCTCTTTATTTCTGTTTAATGTAGAGTGTTCCTTCTCAAACTATGAGGCATTTTCATGTGGTTGAGACCATGAGGATGTGATCATTTTTATTTTTCAAGGGGATGTTTTTCCTCAATGTCCCAACCTCATTTTCCTAAAGGAAATGTTTCTTGGATGGGCTCCTTTTCAAATTAGGTGTGAGCTAAAATAAGCATGTGGTCCAAGATCTAGTGGTATGACTTATTGCTCTCACAGGTTTGTCCATTTCTTTTCACACTATCATCATGGATGAAATTGGATGTTCAGAATTCATACCTTTGAATCCTTTCCTGCAGTATGTCAGAGTGTGACTGTACTTGGAGAGAAGATCTTAAAAGGGTCATTCATTTAAAATGAACCTTTGAAAGAGTCCTTGATCAACATTTTGTTGTCTTATAAGCAAAAGAAATTTTAACTCACTAAACAAAAGGAATGGCAACTGCCTATGAAGAAAGACCACATAGAAACACAGCAAGAAGAGCACACCAGGGAGAGTCAAAGTCATCTGGGTCACCCAAGGAGAACAGCCTCAGAGAAACCAAATCTCTTCACATCTTGACCTTGAAGACTCAGTTTCTAGAATTATTAGAAAATGAAGTTTTATTGCTTAAGCCACAGAGTCTGTTGTGTTTGTTATAGCAGTTCTTACAGACGGGTACAAGCTAACCCATGTTCAATGCCTAAGCATCTGGTATGGTTGGATTGGAGGTGTTCTACTTCCTGGTTAGCATACAAAAAAAGATATAATTTAAATTTCTTAGAAAGTTGATCAAAATTCTGATAAATATTTTATGAATTTAAGAGCTCTAAAATGTATAATGTAAGTACATTTTGATATTCTAAATGTACCAAAATTTTAGCTTTTAATTTTTTTTACAATTTAAAACATTTATTAGCATTGACTGTAGCTGAACTATTGAAGCAGAAAATGTAGTAATTGAATGAAACTCCTATTTCAAACCCAAGTAGTAACTATGCCATCAAGGATGAATTTGAGAGACAACAATGTTATTTTTTCTTCCTGATGTCAAATTAAAAATTAAGGTTCCCATTGGGATTTTTGTATAAAAGGTTAAGCCACAGTTGTACTGTTGCTTTCTTCACCAACATTATGGAATTTAAAAACAAACTTGTTGAAGAACTCAATATACATTTTAATATTTGAAAAGAGTTAAAAAGAGACTCAGGTTACTGGAGGTTACTGGAGGTATATGCACAGATCCCGAGACTCTAACTGCGCCTCTTTTGCCATTGGGATATCAGGTTGAAAGGAATGTCTCTGTCTTTGATCTCCCTACACTTCTTCTTGGCACAAGAGCAGATGAAGTTATAGTTCTCTGGGGTGTCCAGGTTACAGGTAAAGTCTCCCCTCTTCCAGACGAGTCCCATCAAGACTGACAGTGCACGTCTCTCTGTGAAGTGATGAAATCAGGAAATGTTATTGATTCACCTTGTTGCTATTAGTGAGAATGGTTCCAAGATCCCTGCCCAACTAAAGGGTCTTAGAAAGCACCGACGTCTTGTGTGTCTGGTATTACGGATTTTTCCAGGAATATTCCCATGCTGAGTGTCACTTCTGAATGGGACTGACACTTAGGAGAACATGAACATGTAATCCTGACTATCGCATGAAGAAAGGTTCGATCCTCAAAGTGGCCGCCCACCTGGACACCGAACAGGAGAGATTGTCAGGTTCCACAAAGTTTTCACTGATGTCCTCCATCTGACCCTATTGGGAAAGTATAGGATGGAAATAAGACAAAGAGGCAAACAGGCTGTATCTTTACTTTAAAAATGCTTTTTATCAAAGTTGTTTTAATGGATCCTCTTTCAACCACAGTGAGATAACTTTGACTTCTCATAGGGTCATAGACTTGGAAGCTTCTTTGTGACATAAACGGGTGTCTAATGATCATTGATGACTTCAGTCTAATAGCTGCTAATCATTCATTTTTAAAGATATCTCAAGAAAAATTTTCAGAAGCACCAGTCTTCAAATTTTAAGATGGATTTATTAAATTTAACCAACAATGCTGTCCTCGTAGCATTACAGAAAACATGAATGAATCAGTGAGGGGAAAAAATGAAAAACAATAAAGGTTTTGCTGGTTATACCTGCCTTGTTATTACTACTATTATTATTATTATTATTATTATTATTATTATTATTTTTTTTTTTTTGGTGCCCAGACTGGGGAGTTGTGCCATGGATATCCACTGTGACTATGGGTTCCTGAATAACAAAACAGTGAAAAGAGAAAGGAGAGGAAGCCTCTCTGGTTTATTCACATGTGTGCATGTCTCCTCTCAATCCCAAATCTCTCAGTAGGTGAATACAGATTACAGAATAATGCACTCTTCCCTTTTCTTTTAAGACCAGATACAGGGAATAGAAGGTCAAATGTGCTATTTTTTGAAACTTCCATTCTCAGCTTTGTAGGAAAAAAAACACCAATGTGTTTTGCAGAAAACACACAAGCACTGAAATCTTTCTTCTTTGGCAAGTGAACCTTAGCAAATCTCTTCATTTACTCAAATATGACACATCTTATTCAAGTATCTTTGATTCCTAGATGGAAGAATGAGAATTTTTTTTTTGGTGTGGTTTGTATTCATAAAATGAAACACTTATCCATTAGAGGGCAGGCAACTTCTGACATTTCCAGCTAATAGAGGGGTTATCAAAATCCAGAAATAGTGAAAATGAACAAGGTAATTGTTTCCTTAATCGTTGGTCCTCAATTTTTCACTTACAATAGTTCACGCACACCACCTTTCTATCATCTTGTCATCAAACAGGAACATGTTTGTTCTTTGAGGGGAATTGCCAATTTGAAGATGTTGTGGGTGTTGCTTAGCTTCTTCTGGCTTGTGTTCAAGATGAGGGTGCTTCTCACAAATCTGACTTGTCTGCTAATGCTGAATAGATTGCTGGCATTCAGTGGGCTAGAAAATTACTGAGACATATTTGAGATTTGACTCTCAACGCATTTTTTATGCTTTTTGTCTTTCTTATTTCAACAAATAATAACAATAAGGTTGAATACATTCAGAGAAGGAAAGAATGAGTCCATTTTGAGAATAAAGAAAAGCAATACCTTAACATTTATTACTGCTAAATCAACCTCTATAAATAAATGGATCTTTTCTTATTTTGTATTTTTTAATTGAGGTGATACTTGTTTACAGTGGTGTGTGCAATTCATATGCACAGGATCACACTTCCTCAGATACATGTCAGCTTTGGGTGGTCTGCTATGAAAATCAGTGATTATGGAATGCAAAACTCTAAGGTAACTTGGAAACCATCATGCTATCTCATGTTAAATGCAAGGAGGTGCTAATGTACATTTTTCTCTGTAGAAATTTTGAATCATGGAAACCTATGATTATTATTTCATATATACCTGGATTTTCAGAGAGACTATATTTTGTTTTAGTATTGTGTATTGATAAAGAGCTAAATTGTAGGCTGTCTGTTTCACATAGCTATCAAGTGCACCATCAACTACTTTTTAATCAAATAACATTTAGCTATTTTCTCTTTACCTTTTTGGAGTCACACCCGCTGCTTCTCTTAGATGATTACATATCTGTCTGAAGCTTGTTCATCAGTTCCTAGGCATTTAGTAATGAAAAACTTCTTTCCTTTGAAAGTTTGAAAAGAATGTTCCCTGCATAAAAATGCAGTGAATTCAAATTGAACAATTTTCGTATTGTTTTTTAAGTTGCCTAATCATCAATCCTCATATCAGAAAATAAAGCTTTTTCTTAATGTGAAAACTGCAGATATATTATTTTATCATTTCTATCTATCTATCTATCTATCTATCTATCTATCTATCTATCTATCTATCTATCTATCTATCTATCTATCTATCTATCTATCTATCTATCTATCTATCTATCTATCTATCTATCTGTGTGTATATGTGGAAGAGAGAGAAAGAGAGAGAGAGAGAGAGAGAGAGAGAGAGCTGCAACCATCCCCACCTGGGTAGATTGTTAGCAGTTCTAACAGCTAAAGGTGAGGAATGTCAGTGTCCTTGGTGGGATTTGCAGCCTTAATGCTCTCAGGGAACGAGGTGACAGCACACCTAGCACTGAAGCTGTGCCACTCTCATGGCAGCAGGCAGACAGGGCAGCAGGCGTATTCAGGTAGGCGTGCTGGGAGGCAAGCAGGCAATGGAGCCTCCCATCCTCCCATGGATCTTTTGCACTTTCCCTCTCTCTAGCATTCTCTCCTCTCTGGCTTTTTCCTGCCCCAAGAGTGAGGCCACCCTCTTGCCCCCTCCCTCCTAGGCCCAGGTGTACACTCTTATAGAAGCATGCATTCCTTGGGGGCCAGTGTATATAATCATGGCGAAGGCACAGTTTCATAGGCGTTGGCTATAGAGGCTGATGGCAGAGGGTAAAATCCCTGGTCATTAATTTATCCTCACTATATATATGATATATATATATCATATTTTATATATAATTATATATAATGTATGATGTACCATATTATATATAATCATATAAATTATATAATTATAATAATATAATTATATAATAAATAATTATATATATTATATATAACACATATTAAATGTGATATATGTCATATACTAAATATGATATATATCGTATAAAGTATATATATATATATAAAATAATGAACCTTTGATGTTGGTAGTCTAACAATAAACATACCAACAATGTTATTTCCTTTCTGTCCCTCTTCTCTTTCCGGATCTAGAAATGCTTGTATGTCTTTAAAAAGAGTTTTCCCTGAGCACAACAAAATTTACATCCTTCTTTTCATTACATATTAAATACATGGAACACCCTACTTGATAATAACGATTCTTGGGACAAACCTTATGCAGATAAGCTATTAAAAATTCCACAAGACTACTTTTAAAACACACCAAAGCTGCATTCAGGAAAAAAAAAATTCTGTTTAAATTTGCAAATAACTCCTGAGGGGGACATGGAAAGGAAAATTGGGAAAGCATCTGAGATGTGGTCCTGTGTTTCCAAATTGTACACAATGCTGGAAACCAATGTGGCTGTAAAGAAAGAAAATTAAAAATAAAATTTGCTTTTTTTGGTTGAACATAAAATTATGTTCCCTAATCCCACTGAAAGCTGTTTGCAAAGAAAGTCATCTCTTCCACCTAGAGAGTGCACAGGTGAAATACAGATTTAAAAAATCAACTTGCCTTTGATCAGATGGTCTGTTTTGTTATTTTATTAATGCTGATATTGCAAAGCTTAGATTTACTAAAGGAGCTGATTTTTAGGCATAGTCCTATGAGTTCTGTGACCAAGGGTTTTGCAACATAACAAACTCTTTCCTGTTTCTGTGAATACTCTGTTGTGCTGTTCAACTCTCCCTCACACACATTGGAGCTCTTAGCAGCTCAGTGATTTCTTCAGGGTGCTTTGTAATTGAAGGGGTTCCTTCAACCTATGCAGCGCTCAAGCTATAGCCTGAGGTTCGCAACTGCAGGAATGAGTTCCACCTTATAACTCCATGGGAAGCAAAGGTGTCACGATTGAATAAGTGGATGTTGAATAAATAATCACCTTCAACTTCAAGGCTACCATGACTAGGAAGATTACCTTGTGCCACTTTATGCTGTAGATGCCATTTCTCCCATGCATATACAATTTTAATAGTCACTTTTGTTCCTTGAGTTCTACTCTGGAGATAATAAATTATGAAACACTGCACTATCTGTATCCCAAATAACTTTTGCAATTCTTTAAAAAGCATATGTGACTTTGTTGCGAGGACTACATGCTTATGACACAAATTTCCCATTTTTGTCCTACAGGCAGTATTCTCCCAGGAATTCAGAAATTCCTGGTGCATGAGAAAGGGTAAGACCTGGGATGTTAGTGATTTCTGGGCCAGCTCCATATATGGAGCATTCAGTGATTTCTACAAGACTTTCTGGAAACACCTTATGTCAGGTTGAGTATTGAGCAAGGACAAAAGGTTCAGATGTAGGGAATTATGTAAACCACTAACCTGATCCTAATTTGTATTCATATCCGTCTCACATGTGCAATGATTTCTCAGTTCCAGTATAAAAGAGAAACTCTTATTTCCTGGGCAGTAATATCCCTAGAAAACATTGACTGCACACACATCATAAATTCTTAGAGTGATTTAGATGTTGTCCTACCAGCATCTACCAAAAATAAATAAGTGCATATAACATGCAAGCACAAGTAATGGAAATAGTAGACATGGATTTCCTGATATGAAAAGAAGTATCTTCCTGTTTAACAGATAATTTCTGTCTCTAACGATATAACATCCAACTGTAGAAAATGTTGAATGCCTTCAGAATAATGAATTAATACTTCAGAATATTCTAGAAGAACTGACCTTTATAAACATTCTCTTTGTATGTATGTATGTATATATATGTATATATATATATATATCTTTTTCCTTTCTGTGAAGTTTATTTTAATCCTTGGGCCCTAAACAAACCAAAGGCCTAAAAATCAATGGTAGTTCTGAAAGTAAAACACAGCCAGTCAATAAGTCAATGGAATATCCAAAGTCCTTTGCATATTTTAAAATCAAAATCAATAATGACGACATATTTGGCTCCAGTTGTTGATGTATTATTGTTTGTCTTCAACTTTTTCACAACAGACAAAGTTGGCAGTTCACACAAAATCTATATTATCCTGTGGAGAAAAGAAGACAAAAATTTCTAGAAGAATCATATTAACAAAGATGATATTCAAAGACACTTTATAGTATCTTAGGTAAATATTTCGAGTATGTGTGATAAGTACTATGTTCTTAGTCTATCCTAAAAGATAAGATTTAAAAAACACATCTGGCACATGGTGGCTACTCATTAAATATTTGTTGAATGAATGATTTTTAGAGTAGATCAATAAACATAAATATTGTCTATAGTGGGTTTTTATAGTTGGTCAACAGATAGTTCATAGTAGTATATTTATATATTTCTTTCATATATATAATATATCTAATAGTTGATCAGCAAATATTATATGTCATTTCTAAAGGCATGATGACCTGCTTTAGAAACTGTCCAATCATTTCAAAATCCTCCTTTAAATGAAACAAGATATATATATATAATATATATAATATATATATATATATATTAATGTAAGGGTGCTATTTGAGTGAATATTTGCTGTCTTATAGCAATTCCATAAATAGACCTGCTCAGTGTTACTCATCTCCTAATATCCCTACATCTCCATGATTTTCAAGCAAGTAACCAGATGTAAGTAAGGTTAAATATTATTCCCTAAATAATAGACTCGTCAGTGATAGAATCATATTCAACTTCAGCTCACAAATATTCTATTTAGCTACACTTGTCTCACCCTACATCTTCTTTTTAATTGTGGTTAGCAAAATAAAATTTAAAAATGCAGATTGAGAACTTTGGTTTCCTGGATAATTCTAGCATTCTTTCCACCAATGGTTCACTTAGACTCACTTGCTGTGTGCCTGTTCCAAGTAGATGGCACTTCTAGGTGTTGAGTATGCAAAGCTCATGAAGCCTAATGCAGTAGATCTGACTGTGAGCGGTAAGGAAGGTGAAACAAGCAGTTATTGATATGGGAGAAATAAGATCACTAGTCAATTCTGACTGAACAGTGAGATTTGAGTCTTTAAATCTCAGCCCCAGTAAAGTGACGAGTGTCGTCGGAAATAGTGGTGTGAAAGCAGCATATGTTCAGAGAGTGGCTATGGCCTCTCAGTCAGAGCCCAAGAGCCTGACATGGAGGCTGCGTGGGAAGTGGGACAGATTGTAGGGGCTGGTGAGAGCAACGTTTGGGCGTCTATGTTTTATTTTCTTCAAGATGAGGAGCTATGATATGTAGGAGGAGAGATTTGAGATGGGAAGTGGCATGATTTAATTATTCGATATTTTATAAAACATAATTACAATTATACGGAAGATAGATCTACTGTGGAAAATCTAATGCTTTTCAATGCCAAGACTCATGAACAGAATACTTACTAATTTTCTTCAGCTTTTGCTAATTTTTTAAGTGAAAGATGATTTATTCTTTTTTTAAAGTTTTGATGATATATTCAGATTCCTTTATTACAAATTATATCTTTAGGTCTGGTCTGGAGTGATTTAATATCATCCAAACTGTATGGTGCCAAAATATTTTAGTGAATGGAGGTGAATTACTTAATTTACAAGATACAGCAAGTCATAAAAATCTCGTTATACCGTTTTCCATTAAATTTTACATTTACTGATGAATGAACATATTTGCCAAAAAATAAATCACTCCGTTGAAAGACTTCATTTGTAATCTAGGAAAAATATTTTAATATATTTTTATATATTTAAATATTTTGAGTTTATTTCATATTTAGAATTTTTATACCTCCATTTATGGATCTCTGTTATATCTTAAACAAATGATTACCAAAAGGTCCAGAAATCATGTTAAGTCTGTGAAATGAATGGATTTCTTGAAGAACATTGCATGCATGCAGTCAATGCAGGAGATAGGTAGTTTTTATATTTTGAAGTCATTGAAATTGCCCTGAATACTCAAAACATTGTCTTTTAAAGATAGATAGTCCAAAAAAGTCTTAATTTTAAGGTAATAGATATAATTTTACTTCCTAGTCTATGGGAAGGAATTTCGACTTAAAATATATTGTCATAAATTCTTCTATTACCGCAAAACACATTCCCTCTCAATATACATGGTAAAACACATCGGACTTAAAATCATCTGAAGGAAATATTTTTCTGCCCCTTCTATTCAGCTATATTTTGGTGAACATCCAGCAACTTGTTTTCTCTTCTTTGATGGTTTTCTTTAATGGTTTTCTCTTTTTTAATTCTCACTTCTCCTAAAATAAATGATGTGATGAAATGACATTTTACTTAGAATTTCCTCTCACTTTTCAGTCTTGCTGTTCTTTTCACTTTCATCATTTGCTCCGTCGTACATCTATTCATTCACCGTTACATTGAACATTGTGTCAGAGTGTAAGAATATAAAGACTAATAAGGTCATGTCCTTGTTTGTAAAGGGAAAATCAGTAAGTGAACAGGTTACAAAATCCTGGGGATGAGGAGTTGATGGAGAACACACAGTGATCTCTTAGTCGAGTCCTTCCAGCTGGGGTAAATCACATTCCCAGTCCATTCCCCTCCTAAACCTCAATCACACAATAATGCTAAATGCACATCTCTTAATGCCCTGTCTATAGGGTATTTTCCCTTTCAAAAAGAAACACGAAGTCATGTTGAGAGTTTTTGCACAAGCAAAAATTTTTTTTATAGAATTTGATTGTTTTCTTGATTGCACATACACACACATATATGTATACATATCACATCGTTGTCTACCCCAGGTTCTCCCACCACCCCATCACACGTCACCCACAAACCATCTTTAGCTCTTGTGCCCTCCCCTACCCCTACACTCACCCTCCTCCCCCTTAGTTTGTTTGAACATTTTGCATTTTTCTTGTTCCTTCGTTGTTGGTTTTCCCTGTAACCCTCAACTGCAAATCAAAGAAAAACTTTATTTCATCCCTGCAGCGTGATGATCCATGCATTGCAAAGACAAATACTTCATTTTATGCATTTTTCTGAAAGCATCTAGTTGTCAGTTGTGTTCATTCTATTCTAGAATGTCTCTGTATTCATCTGTACCATCATTTTCTCTCTTTCTCTCCCCTCCCTCTACTTTTTTTTCCTGCTCATCACTCATCCAACTCCATCCCTGTTCTTACCTTAGATGACCAGTGATGGTCATGACCACTATACCTAAAATTTACATATAATTGTCTTCCTCCTGTTTTATTCTTTTGATTGTACTACATGTTAATTATTCTTCCAGCTAGTCTCTCTCACAAACACACATCACATTTCGAGTACTTCTATTCACAAGATGTCTGTCTTATAAGATACATGATGTCTTTTAGTAGTTCCATTTTATTTGCATTCCAAATTCTGGCCCAGTTACTGAATGATTTTCTACTATTGTAACGTTAATGTATTCATCTGATGTTCATAATGCATACGCTATTGAACACAGTAAGTCACATGAATGGAAGACAGAGATCACGTTTAATCTATCACTTTTGTCAATATTGTTGGTTAATTGTGACAAATGTAGTATCACATTTAGAGTTGTTAATCATGGTGAAATTTCAGTGTGAAGTATATGGAATATTCAGAATTATTTTTATTTTTTATCTATATTTAAACCCTCCCTAGAAAAAAAATTATTTAAAGATAACCAATAATAATAAACATTGAAAATACATGGTGGATTCATTCATTTCTCCAAAGACATGGTAGCGAATTTCAGAGATAGGACTGGATATCATGGATTATATTTCCAGATGTTCAATACTAATTATTTGTATCTTTGGCAAAACTAATCAAATGAAAAAATAAACAAGACATTTTTCTTGACTGGAGTATAATGAATTAATTAAACATCAAGATGTTTAAATATTCTTCAAATAAAGATGTATTAAATAAGCTCATGTTCATAACCATGTTATTCCTTCATCACTGGATGGACATATTATAACTAATGTGAATGCTTTCTTATGCAAATTATCTCTGAATGGTGATAGAAGTGGCTGTGGGAATCCAGAAATTAGATCTCCCAGTTATTTTAATTGAGAAAATTCAAACCAATCAGAAATTTTGCACAAATAGAACAGTTTTCCAATTCCAACTTATATGCTTGCATGTAGTCTCCTTTCTACTTAGTAGGCCGAGGGGATATAGAATTATCTGTAACTATACAAAGGGATCTTTCTAACAAAATCATACCAGCAAGTGAACCAAATGAAACCAATATATTATGTTTTTCAGAAAAAAAAAGTTAACATTTTTACTTACACTGATGGTCACTAGTCATCTCCAAATCTGCAGAAGCATATAATGACTCATCTGAACAGAGGGTGTTTTTTCTCAGGGAGCAGGCTATGAAGTGGTTGTAGGTACCAAGAAACGCTAGAATAAAAACAAAGTGATTTCTCATGGAAGCCTGATGGAATACTTTGTCTAAATATCTGACTGTTCCATTGAATTCAAATAGGCTCCTGGTGTGGCTAAGGTCTCTTCAGGAGCAACACAGGCCTCTGCTGTGGTGGGCCATGGGACTTCTTTTTTTTAAAAATTAATTATTTTTTAAATAATTGTACACATACAAGCACATACATACATACATACATACATACATACATACATATATATATATATATGTAATTTTACATCTTTGTATTCCCCAGGGTTCACCCACTACCTCCCTTCCCTGACTGTTCCCACCCTCTCCATCACCACACTTCCCCCAGTTGTGTACTTCAGTTTGTTTGTTAGCTTGTTTAGACTTTTCCTCCTGGCCTTTTGTTTGTTTTTCCTATATCCCATATATTAGTGAAACCATCTGGTTTCTGTCTTTTACTATCTAACTTGCTTTTGCTAGTATGCATTCTTCTAGGTCCACCCATGTTATGTCAAATTCATCAAATTTGTCATTTTTAATTGATGAGTAATATTCCATTGTGTATATAGACCACATCTTTTTCATTCATTTGTTCATTTTGGGACATTTGGGTTGTTTTCATGTCCTTGCAATTACAAATAATGTTTCAGTAAACATCACATCCAAGCACAGGTGTCTCTTTGTGTAAGTATTGAGGTCTCCTTAAGGTAGATTCCCGGAAGAGTGATTGCTGGGTCACATGGTTGTTCCAATTTTTCATTAGCTTGAGGGTCCTCCACACAGCTTTTCATGGTGGTTGAACCAGTTTACATTCCCACCAGCAGTGTCGGAGTGTTCTTTTCTCTCCACATCCACACCAGCACTTGTTGTTGCCCAGTTTTTCTATCTGGCCATTCTTGCTGGTGCAAGGCATTCATGAAACTTCTAAGCAGGACTCCCATTGACTCTATAACTCCTCATATCTCCTTAGAGCTAATGCTGATTCTTTGGGGTCACACTGAAATTCTGTGGTTCGTAATTCCTTTGGCTTCTGGAGAGAGAAAATAAAAGCTTAGAAGGTATAATATTAAGGTATGATAATACTGTTCTTTCATTGTTATTTTACATTTAAGCAATATACACTGAATTTATTTTTTGGTCACTTCGTCACACTACCATGATTGGCAGCATTTAAAGCATTTTCTCAACCATTCAAAATAATTTCCTTTATGGTGACTTCAGAGCAAAGTTTGATTTCTAACTATCCAAGCAGTCAAACTATTTTATGAAACATTTTAATTTTCAGCCATTTTTACATGTTCAAATGAATTGAAATAAAAAAATAGATATAAACCCTGCACTGAATGCACCAAATGAAAGAAATTTAAGCAAGTGCTTTAATTATTGAGAATTTTGCAGATTTGATTCAGCAGAGAAAAAGAATTTATTTAAGCATAACTGATAATATTAAATCAAATTTTTGTAAGCATCAAGTTGAAATTTCTTAAATCATGTAACATTTTTTATCATTATATACTGGAAATCTGGAACAAATAGATAACATGACTTTATTAGTACTAACATGATTACTTAAATGCATTTATTTATATATAATGTACTTAGACAATATACAACTGGACTAATAAAATAATAAAAATGAGTTCATTTTTATGTTTCCTATTATAGCATTTCTTTAGGTTCAAAGAACATATATCATATAAAATCAATCTGAATGAAATCAATAAAATGAAAACATGGATCAAGCAATATTAAAATATATTTACTTAAATATGAAATATATTAAAACAATATTTGCTTGAAACTAAAGAAAATGATGATCTTTATTTCTAAAACTTAATGATACGAGAGATTTTCATTTGTTGAAATGACACAGCATTTCTAAATATTGTTGAGGTGTCAAATCAGATCAGATGGTGTATTGGGATGACTGACTCAGTGGAATGTTTACTAGAAACAGTGCAGGTCCACAAGATGTAAGCATAGGAACATCAGCATACATGGGACTTCCAATATCCAACTTGCAAAAGATAAATCTCAGTGGAGATTGTTGCAAAATTCCTGGTGGAAAATGAATTGATCAGAATGAAAAAGGCTTGTATAGAAACAGAGTTTAAACTAAAGTATATTTTCCTGAACATTCTCATTTTGGATGGAGCATTTGTGTTGAACAATGTGTAGAGTGATGAGATGCTGCACAATGAAGAACCATGGTATGAGAGGACCACGGGAAATCAAGAGCAACGGAGGGATTATAGACAACAGCTTGCTCCTGGGCAACTGAGGGTTGACTACAGGGTAGCCATAGTATTTACAAGACTTGGTAACATTTGACTGGCTGAGAAGCGGTCTCCATTCTTCTGGTGATGAATTCATTAATGGCCAGAGCCCGGGATAGGGAGAGGAGGGTAGCGCTGCAAGATCATTGCTTTTCTTTAAAAATAGACTTTGTATTACACATCTGCTGAGGTGTGAACTGATGACTCTGAATCAAATATTATGCTTTAAACTTATATACCGCAATAAAAAACGAGTACAATAAAAAGTCTTTGCTTTTCCGTATTTATCAAGTTGACATCTAGTCCCCATTCCCATATGTATCTCCATCCTCCTGTGTTTATCTTGCTATCAAAATCAATCTATGAGGCAGAAACTATGTTGCATGTGTAACCTGGAAACTTTGTAAGCTTTAATTTTTCAATCATTTAGAAAGTTTACATAATGTATTTGCAAAATGAGTAATCTGATCCAGGTAGGATATTAAACTTTTCTACCCCTTTATAAATAATATTTATCAGTTTATTTTATTTAAACAATAATACAAGAAGTTTCAGTAGTAGGTGACCCCAAGGATCACAATGATGTGAAATATCTATATATATAATATTTAAATAATAAAAAAGAAAAATATTAATTTCTATTAAAGTCATTCAGCATAAGATTAAATGACTATATTTTAAACATTAGCCATTATTTCAATAAAAAATGCTAAGAAATAGAAAAGTATCCCTGAAAGTAATTGCTTTTCTTAATAATCATTTTATCTTTCCTACTTCCCCCTTTTTTAATAATTCCTACTTGCCCCTGCTTTTTATCCTAGCTTCCCATTTTTTTCTACTTGATAGTGATTACAGAAGCAATGTGAACAACACAAGGAAACAATTTAATTTAATTCACATTTAATTATTCACATCATTTTGAAGGAGATATAAAAAGCAGTGAAAACTTTGTAAGATAAATTTGAATGCTATGCTTTCCCCTAGGAATATAAAGAGCCAAACTTACTGATTTTTTCCTTTCCCTAAAGCTAAGAGTTGATGAGTTTTACAGAAGACAAAGTTCATGCATTTTCAAGCTTTCTGTTTAGGCACCTTTCTGTTTAGGGTACCTGATATTTCCTGGCAGGCAACCATTTTGAGACCCTCCTCCTCCTCCTCCTCCTTCTCCTTCTCCTCTTCCTCCCTCCCCCCCCCACTTCAATCTCAAGTCCTCCTAAACCCTCTGAAAGACTGAGTTTTTATTTAAGGAAGATGGACATTGATGCACAATGCCTGGCGGAAACTGGAAATGAGATATTATAGTTAAATGGCTACAAATCGAAAAACATTTCTAACAGGTCATTTGCCATTCTCACTCTTACTCTTCATTTTCAGTCCAGTGTAAACAACAAATTTCAATGGAATGCCAGCCATTGTCATTGCACAAATGCACTGTGGAATCTCCAGGTAATTTTATCACCCACTGACCCAGAGTTTGACAAACTACGACTCTGAACCACTGGAGGTTTGTTTTCTGCTTTTGCGAATAAAGTTTTATTGAAACACAGTCCCACTCATTCATTTATATATTGTCCAGGACAGAGCTTGGAAGTCGCTGGAGAAGAATCAATGATCTGCCAAACCAAAGATGTTTCCCATCTGGTTCTTTACATAGAATGTGAGCTGGTTCTCTCCAGCTCAGTCTTTGCAGGGGCTTGCTGTGTCAGCTGGGTTACACTTCTGGTTGATCCCACTCCACCTCTTTAGCTCCCTGGGCCTTTAGGCTTTTTAAATAAAGTCACAGTGGGCTCTTGGTGATTTTTTCCCACAAATCACCTCATTCTTCCCTGAGAAAATTGAAAAAAAAAAACAAAAACAAACAAACAAAAAAAAAAAACCACTTTGCTTTCTGTGGCTTTTCAACTTGGGTGTTTAGTCTCACCACTGTGGAATCCTAATCTTCTGCAAATGTCTTTAGGGGAAAACAGACTTATTCATGCCAAATTTCTGCAAAATATCTACCAGTTCTATTTTTCTCTCAGTGGGTGTCCTCCGTGGACAGGGAACTTAGAGAGTGAGCCTTCTGTGATCAGCTAGAATTAGAAAATTACCCTGGAGCAAAATCATTGCCAGAAATTTCACTCACTTCCAAAAGTTCCTCCCCTTTCCTTAGTGTTGGCCCCTTGAGATCTCTGTCTCAGTAGCTCATCTCTTTCTAGTTCCTTCTCTCTTTAATTTGCCTTTTATAATTGGTTAGGAAAGAAATCTAGTCTATCACAAACCAGCCCTTATCAGCCAGTGAACATTCTGCATTTACCTGTCCTCACATGTCTAGATGACAGCAATATGAAAGTGGCTTTTTTTCCTGAGATCTGCTTTTCACTTTCAAATTGTTCATCTTATTATATACGTTCTGCTTTGTAAGCCACCTGAAATCTTTCCTAGGAACTGGATAGCAACAAATGCATTTAATATTTCACAAGAAGGCATTAAACATGCCTGTTGTTTGCATTTAAAAGGACTTTGACAACTCTGGCTATTTCAATAGAAAATAAAATGCTTTAACAACAGTGCATTTATGTTGGTTCTTTCACAGGCTCTTTCAAAAGCAGGCTGACAATAAAATAAAAGCAACTGATCCCTAAAACCCAGTCCTGCAAGAATTTCCTTTGACCCAAGGAACAGAAATCGTCTTACCACTCAATGCACCTACTTATGTTTTTCTGCTCAAATTCACTAGTACTTTCCTATTCTCCACCATAATGTAGTTTTAGCTTGATTGTGCAAATGATTTTAGATCATAACTTATTCACAAGTGACATGGTCAATGCTGCTGTTTCAACCTTCTTTTATCACCCTTGGTTGTTAGCATCAAAAAGATTAAGTACAAAATTTACTTGCCCATCTTAAGTAATGACCCTTAATAAATGCTTGACACAAGTTTGACATCTTAGGCATTTGTTAAAACGGTTCCATGTTCTATATCCCTACCTAATTCACTCACTTTCTAGTTTTTTTTAAGTTTTTTGATACTACTTTATATAAATTAACTATTAAACATAAGAAAATATGAGAAGACTAGATTTATGAAGAAATTGATATGACCCTGTTGGGTTAGTTAGACAAATTGTTTTCAACTTAATTTCCATGTAGTTATTCATAGTTGGTGCAAAAGAAAATGAAACTGAAGACAGGTTTAACATATCTCCAAATTACCACAATTGTACATTAAAGTTGCCATTAATTCCTTATTTCAAATATGTACCCAAAGGTCATTTTCCAAATTGTCTCATACCCAAGATTCCCACATAGTTTATGTAATATGATTGGTTAATAGTTTTCTTTATTCTAGTTTTTCACTGTTGTGCAGCCTTCTCAATTTTCATTGCTGAACAAAAAAAGAAAATGTACTAATTTCTCTGATGTATCTGTGGACTGCTTGGACTCTGCTATGGAGTTTTCTCTTGGGGTAACCTTTGAGATACAGCTAGAATCTTCATGAGTCTAACTGAGAACACATCTAAAAGCACAGCTTTACTTTTTTGTTGGTAGTCAACACCCAAATCTTGCAATTAAATTAATACTACAGCTTGTATGAGAGAACACTAAATAACACACAGAAAAAAAAGCTGGGATTGTTGATTAATGATGTTTCTATAAATTGGCAATTCATGTTCCATGGTTCACAAAATCTAAGAACTATATGGTGAATTCTGTGTTTTATAAAGTATAGGGAATGGCTTCAAGTATATTATGTGATGCCAACAGACCTGAACTATAAACCCTTCTCATGCAGTCACTGAGTGAACAAAGGGATATTAATTTTTCTCTGAAAATCAGATAGCACATGCTTAACAAAGAAAGATTAAATTTGTCCTAGAAAGAATGACTATTGAAGACAGCAGAAGAGATAAAACAGCTGCCTTAGACTTAGAAAACCTTGAGCTGACACAGTAGCTTTACTCCTAAAATGAATCAGAGAGGAGCTACTCAAATTATAAAGCAAGCTTTACAAAAAGTAAAGCCCATTTAATATGACAATAACATCCATTTATATAGGAAAATAGCAGTTGTGTCATGGGGGATGGAGAGACAAACTGAAAGTTTAAAGGATATGGCATTAGAAAGTAGAGCTTCATAAAATTTTATTAAAGGTTGCTCACAGCACTAAACACTTCAGACAGTTTGTAATGATGGCTTTATAATATTGGACCTTGGCTGAGTATAGTGCAAGGAATTTTTAGTTCTAATTTTTTTTTGGACTTAGTGTAAAACTCATTATTTATGCTTATTACTATGAAGGTTAAGCTAAGACTATATGAAATTCCCAAACTAAGGTCATATTGCCATTAGTTTCACATTAGATTAATGGAGTCTTACAAAATATATTTTGTGAATGGAGACACAATGAATTATTCCAATAAATAAAGGTCTCTTTAAATCAGGACACACAATACTCTTCTCTAAAGGCATCTGAACTCCAGAGACAGAAGAGGTAAGTTTTGAACATTACCAATACCCCAGGCAGAGAACCGCTGGTATACAGTTTTTTCCACATTTATCAGAATGAAGCATGCTCAATAATTTTCTGAGTATTGCTCATGTAGAGAAATGAAATTCACAGCTAACCAGAGTGATTATGAAATATTATTACTTCCAAGTCATTACCCTGCTAATTAATACATTTCAAAATAGTTTCTCTTAAATTGATATGTATTAATTAGTCAGTGTGGCCTAAGACTTGGTTCAATGTACATTTTTTTGTAATATTGACGTGATTTTCTCAAAGTATTCATTTCAATTTTATAAAAAAATGTGTCCTTGTTAAGGTACAATGGAGTGAGCCATAAGGGTAGATATGCTTTAGTCATAAAAGTATTTTATTGTAAGCATGCAGCACATTGAAACATGTCTCTATTGTACATATCAATAAGCATGTTGAATTAAAGCTAACATGCATTTTCTATCCATGACACATATTTGCACCAGACCAAGTGAGCTATGTCACTCATGATGGTATCGTTGTTCCATTTCATTAAGATGCATAACAGTTCAAAATGAAAATATAAGAGTTTGTAGAGTTTTGCAGGACAGCAGTATTTGATAATAGTCTAAGATATAAAACACTGTTTTCTGTAAGTTGTTCTCATTTCAAAATTTATATTTAACATCTTCACAATCCTTGCACACAAAAAGCATCCACAGATTTGAAAACCTAGCCCTTATTTGTTTAGATTCAAGTAATGTCATCCTTTCAATGTTTCTTGGCAAGTCTATTATGTTTATTTTGTTAAGTCGTATTTTAGACATGGTTTTTCCTGTCTTTTGCCATTATGTTAAAAAAGGCATTAGGAAAAACAAATCATAGGAACTCAAGTTCTCTTTGTTGTTACAGTTTGGGGTTAAAGGTGTTTTGATAATGCACTCCAAGAAGTTTTCCTTTTCTTCCAGAGTATATTTGAGGACTAGTAAAATCAAGGTTACTGAATGTTCATTTTGAAAACATATTTTCCTTTTCTGGATCATAAATAGCTTGTGCCAAAGATTTTTAAGTGCTCTTAATTCTTTCCTTTACCATTATACTCTGAAGTTTTCTTTGCTTTATTAATCAAATATGATGCAATTCAAAAATTTATCCTTCAAGTATACCCTATAGAAACATTTGTTAAATAATTTAACATTTATCTTTAGTACTGTATAAATATGAATATTTTAAATGTTGTTGTCAAGAAAATATCACTATAAAAGAATTTTTACATCATTAAATTTCCTAAATTTAATATCACAGTTGAATAGTGATATGTAATTGACTTTATTCAAAACTAATTCAATTTAAAAGCAACTTCTCATCACTACAAAAAGGGGTTCCCCTTTGGTGATTCCAAGAAGGTAATTAACTTTTGCCTTCCATATAGATTTAGGGTTGCATTTGGGCAATGCAGAGAAGTAGTGACTCAAATATTTAAATAAATCCTAGATATCTTTTTGTGCTGGTGAGCAGTTTTTTAGACTTATGTTTAAATCCAGATGTCTACTGGCTATACATTTATATTCAAATGCATTCACTTTTCATACCTGAGAAATATCTAACTTACTTTGTGATGTAAAACATGGAGCTCCGAGTCTAACAAAAATGTCTAAGTCAGGTTCAAACATCATGGTGGTCAATACATAGTATCTCTAATATTTGTCTCTAGAGTTGAAACGGCATATGCAGAATGTACTAGTCAAAGTTCAGAAGAGCATGTTAATGCAAGATGAGAACCTTCTAATCTCAAATATTTCACTCATAAACTTTTCTACAAATTCATATCTCTTTAAAAAGCTTAATGTAAATGTGAATCTAACCACCTATTCATCCGTCTTTCTATTTACCTACCCCTTCATTTGTCCATTATCTATCCATTCCCATCCATCCATCCATCCATCCATCCATCCATCCATCCATCCATCCATCCATCCATCCATCCATCCATCCATCCACTTTTAAAAGCACTTATATCATCTCTCTATCAGTCTCTTCATTTCAAATTCAATAAGACTTTATTTGATACTTCACAAACAAAATTGTTCCAGTATTTATATTTAACATTGTAGTTTCTAATTAGTCTATTTAGACCATCTAAACTTTTTATAAGGTGTTGAGTTTGTCGGTGCAATCATGTCCATGTTCGTCCTCAAATCTTGGGAGTAACATTAGAATATATGGGTAATGCCTGGGAATGAGTACTATGCTAATAATGACAGTGCCATTTCTATCTTGAATATGCACACTGATGAATAACTCAACTTTAAGGAGACATGAGACACTGAGGTAGGCACTGAAAGTACTGACAATGAGTTCTCATATTGATCTAAACCATCTTTTTGCCTAAGGAGAGTCTTATTTTTCTCATCTGAGTCCTTATAGAACTCTCTTTTAGTTCTCAGCATCACCACCAGTGATGAAAGCAACTGACTTGGTGATTTGCATATGAATCACAAATGCACATGCATACACAATCAAAGCACACACAGGTACACAACTACCATGCTGACTTATGCACATGACCGGTAACACATTTTAGACAGCTTTTTCATTTTCATTTGTCAACTTCTTTGCTAAAACAATCATGGATATTTCACCCCCAGGTCCAAGTCATGCCTTGGCTCATCTAAGGTACAGACACATGGCTTTTCATTTGCTGGCCAGCTTGCCCTATCGTTGGCTGTCAATAATGTCATTTCTTAATAGTCCACAATTATTGAGTTGCCTAAATGTTTGCTTCAGAAATTCCTCATGCCATCCAAGAGAAAGATGAACATGTTGACAAATGTTCAAGAGTGTCAATCAGCAAAGTGATAATTGAAAATGCTGAAAGGTGGCAATTGGGATAAGATGTCAGTGCCCGAGGGGAGAAAGATCTGACAGTGCATGAAATGTGGCCTGAAATGAGGCGGCACTTCCACAGACAAGTCATTCTTCTCACAAAGATGCAGCAACTTGAATTTAAAGCTAGGGCGGTGTCAAAGGCAGGGGACTTCAAGAGAAATCATATTGCACATTAAACTCAAATAGAAGGTTTCACACTATTCTGTGACTCTCTAACAAAGTCTTGTTTTTGTGTAAATTGTTTCATATTTTAACACATCACAGATGACATAGCACAGAATGAGTGTCTCAAGATATTTGCTGCTTTAATGAATACAAAGAATGAATAAATGAATATGTCACCTGGACGGAAGGCAAGGTACCTCAGAAAGCAAGATGCAGATGATCAGATTTTAATATGACAACAAGGGCATATGATTAATTTGCAAGGCAATTCAAGTAGAAAGTTGCAATTCATAAATTAGAAACTAGACATGCAGTTTGCAAGACACACTGGGAAAATTAAGTGCTATTAGTGATGTCATTTTTAAGAACAATGCATTTAAAATGAGACAGAATTTAGATGGAGATTTCAGTAATGCATAGGCGACAGACTCAATTTCAGAATGAAAATAGAGTGGGTACTCCCCAAATATGAAAAGGTCAGGAAAGCACAGTCAGTCAAATGAAATAATATTCTGAAGGGAAAATAGTAAATGAGACAAAACACAGAGAAAATATTTTTAGAGAACGAATGGGAAATTCAATCCCAAGTTTGTAAATATCTGATTTTCATGTACTATTAAAACCTTACTATAATTGTGCTTCAGAATAGCTATATTGTAAATGTTTGTTCAGCACTGTTCAAATGAACTTGTTCACATTAGATACACACTTCTAATAATTTTATGCATGAATTTAGCTACCAAATTATTCCACTTGGGGGTTGGGGTGTAGAAAAATAAAAGAGAGGAGTGGAACCCCTCATATAATGCTGTCTATCCAGGCTAACTTGGTATGCCCTCTTTACTCTCTGGTCATCACTCAATGTCCAAGACACAAACTTGCACAGCTTCAAAGAGAATTTTCTGATTGATATTGCTGGCTGCATTGATGGCATTTAGCTTTGGGCATTTCTTAATAATTTCCTTTATTCTTTGTCTTTTAATGGGTACCACAAAACAATTCCCATTAATTAGAGTCGCTTTTATTTATGGTGCCATTTATCAACTCTATTGTTCTGTTCAAACAGAGTGCTTATGAGATATAACTAATGCTAGCGGCACTGGTTAGAGTGGCCTTGCTATCCACACAACTCAAGTGAAAAGTAGCAAAGGTAGCTTTGGAAGCAAACAATGCAACACAACACAACACATCTCAACCCAGGATCTGGGGATTCTGCCAACTTCTGGACTTTTCTCTAAGCCCCAAAACATTCATATAAAGTATGACAGAGGAAGGAGTAGAGGTAGCTAAGCCAATATATCACATGTGATCAACATGAGGTGCTGGTAGAATAATTTTCAGACCCTACTTACCTTAGTAGCAAAGATAGTGGAACTTCCCTTGATAATAAATATATAAAAAGTCTGGCTTTCAATGTCTTCTTCTGTGTGTTGCCTCATTTATGATTATTACAATATGTGTTCATGATGCAGAAGGAATACTATTTCACAGTGTTCTTGGAAATATGAAAAAACATGCTTAAGTGAAACATCTCTACACCTGATCACCGAAGGTCATTGTTTTCCTTGTAATGTCAGAGTGTGAGATACTCTCTGTCAAAATTCTATTCACTCTGCATGTATAATCTGCAGTTCTTTATTTCACCGTGGAATAAACATTTCTGAATACATACTGTTTTTCTTTTTGGAAAATGAGCTGCCAATTTTCCAGTTATCTCGCAATCATGTTAACGTTTCTTAGCCATTATTTCATAAATGGGTTTAAGACTAATTGCCAGAATCTTACTAATAACAAGCACAATATGCAAAAATATTATTTTCCTACTCTCTTCTCCACAACAATTTTATCATGTTTTTAAAATAATGTTTAATTAATGGTGTATCCATGTGGTTACTAGTTTCACTGGACATTTTATTTTATTATTTATTATTTTTGTTAATGGAAATTGATGACTTGTGGTCAACATTTTTTAACTGGAAAACTGGATTTTGTGCTTATTCATTTAAAACATGAGTGTGCTACGATTAAGTAATTTATGTGCCATAACTTTCATCTTTTCACATTTCTTCTCTTTTAACATTTCTTACAAAGCAAAATATTTTTTCATTTTGTCAAAGTAATCAATAGTTACTTTGTGGTTCCCTTCTTGGATCTAATTCTTAGCCACTCATTCTTTTAGTAAATAAAATGCTCTGCTCTATTTTATTTTCTTATCGATTGTCCTCAAATCATCTGCTCACTTATTTTGCACTTTGTAGGACAAAGGAACCCAGAAAGTCTTGGCAATGTGTCAGAACAGTTTTGCTTGTCATAGTTT
This sequence comes from Uropsilus gracilis, assembly GCA_004024945.1. Taxonomy (NCBI): domain Eukaryota; kingdom Metazoa; phylum Chordata; class Mammalia; order Eulipotyphla; family Talpidae; genus Uropsilus; species Uropsilus gracilis. Next base: position 32,834 of record PVHY01006372.1, on the reverse strand, counting down.
ATCACTGTGACTCTACCAGGGTTGTGGCATATATATTTTGTTGCCATCCTATTTATTACATCTACCTGCATGAGTGAGCCCACGCTGAGGTTGGGTCATTTTGTCAATTTGAGCTAATCCTGTTCATCTTGGTCAAAGTCGTTCCCTGAAATCCTTCTTTGCAGCTAAGGTGTTGTGTGTCTGTGCCTCCATTCTTGGATGACATCATGTCCACTTCAAGTTCCATGGGACGTGTTGCTGCAAATGCACCTTTGAAGCAATATTGAGGGCGGTTAATGCGTTGATCTGAGCATCTAGAGGACTGCATCCAGCTCACAGCTGATCCTTGTAGGGATACACTGGTGTATCTTCTGTGCTTTCTAGAGCTCACTGCTCCTGGCTGTGTGTCTATCTGCTGCAGTGTGAAATCGCTTAGCTCCCAGCTGACTGAGAGAGACAGACAAACTCACTCTGGGAGACCAGGACAGCTGCAAGGACTCTCCAAGAGGCCAGACTGGTTGAGAGGCTGGCGCCATCTTGCCCTAAGATGGAGGGGAAGTTATTGTGAATCCTGGGATTACCAGAGCACCAGCTTGACTTCCTTGAGCCAATGAGAGGAAACAGAGGTAGAAAGAAAGCAGTTTTATCTGCTGACACAAATTAAAGGCAGCAGACCTATGTCTGAAAAACCATTTCTGACAGAGGCCCAGGATGTTTATCCAGAGCTACAAGACAGTAGAAGGGGGTGTGGGCAGGGGTAGCTTTTTGTCTGGTGACACAAGAATCTAGAGGTTTCGGTGACTCCAGCTGGCTTCCACCATCTCGTGTGGGTCAGCAATTCAGATAGTCTCTACCTAATGATGCACTTTTCCTTCGAACTGTAAGAAAGCAACAGTCCTTAAACTGAGAGGGTAAATAAAGGAAGTGGGGAGCTTATGGAGTGGGAAAGAAAGCAACACAAACCTGTGAGAGTTCGCAATTCCTGAAAAAACAACCCGAGACTAAGAGTTGCCAGCAAGCCTTATTTTGCAAGGTCCAACGATACTGGCCAACGATGGCCACCTCCCAAGAAAAGAGGGTGACCTCATTCTTTCTTTTCGCCCCCTTCTTATATGCTTTTCGCAGAATTTGCCTCCCTCCAGGGGCTCTGACCACGGGTGGACAGGTTTTGCAAGGAGGGCCCCAGGGGATCTGGTCACAGCTCATCCTATTTTTCTCAGTCTGTTTCCTGATAGTCTTGGGGATGGGGACAGCTTATGCCGAACGGCCAAAGATAAAGCTGCCCAGAGGCCAGTCCCTTGCTCAGCAGTGACCTTTCCTTTTAGAATTTGTTAAGCCCCCGGGACCCTACGAAACCCTTCATCTCTGTTCCATCAGCTTGGGATGTTGCCAGGTTCATCTCTGTTCCCAGCTTTGCCAGCAGCAGGGATGTGGTTGCCACCTTGGACCAATAAGTGATATTGCCATGGGACTTGGGGACCCTCACTCTGTTTCTCAATGTTCGCCTTCTACTTAGAGGCTGAATTCCCGCCTACTGTGTGTAAATTGATGTATTTATTCGGGTGCTGGGATCTTTAGCTCCACAGCGGTGATTCTGATGCTTCTTCCCCTCATGTCTCCACAATCCTGCAGCCCCCATCGACTGCCAGCAGCTACCCTGTGTCTCCACATCATAGAACTAGCTAGAAATAACCAAAATGAGGACCAAATTGTTTTCCAGGATGCCTGCTTCCGGTCTGGTTTCATAAACGCCGCTGCCTGTCTCGCCCGACCTTCCATCTTTTTCTGAGCTGCAGTCTTTGACCTTCTCAGAGACCTTCTACTGCAACCGCCCTCCCCATCAGGGTGCTTTCAAGCTTCCTGCTTTGTGGACTGCTTTCGCTCAGCTCTTACATCTTAATACCCACAGAAGCCATGAAATAAAAACACACCTCAGCTGCACAGCAGCCTCCAGCTACCACCTTAAAAGACTCCTTGTTTTCACTCCCAGACTCTTGTTTACACCTAATCTCTCACCTTGGTAACCCCACTCCTTCCTCAGCAGAGGGGGGCTCTGCACTTTGGGGTTCTGGCCCTGCCTGACTCTCCCTCCCATTTCAGGGAAACTCCTTTTTTCCTCAGTATCTCAGCCAGCACTCCCCCTGTATCCCAGAGCGCCCCTTCGGGGAGCCCCCTGGCCAACACCCCACAGCTCTGCTGTGTGAAGCAACAGCTGTTAATGCACCTGTTTCACAGGTTGTCAGCCTGACGCTGATTTCCTTGAGATCCTTTGGACACATCTGCTTCCCGGGGCCACGCTTGGTTTTCTGGGGGCCTGCACGCAGGTCCGCTCTGCCTCTGTTCTCTCTGCACTGGGGCTGGGCGATGGCAGCCTCTGAAGGAACGCCTCCCACCCAGATGGCAGAGGATGAGGCGAACGGCCTTGACCTGGCAAGACAAGATGCTCAGTCTGGGGTCTGCAGTTTGGCCACTGCCGGAGTTCAGAGACTGGACCACATGTAGCCCAGCTCAGTGACACACCCAAGGCTTTGGCATGTGGAGGCTGGTTGGATCTTATGAGATGATAGTGCAAGCTAACACCCCGTCCACCCCACAGGTTATTGGTTTAAGGGCAGGGGGACAGTCCCCAGGGAGAGCAGAACATCCTTGCAGAGAAGAGTTGGCTCACAGTGTGAACTTGGTGAAAGATGCTGTTTCTCAGTGGTCGTCTTGCAACTTTGGGGCCAGTTGTCTTGGCTGCTATGTCTCCGGGAATTCGAAAAATCATGTGAAAGGTAATTACATCTCTACACACACAGGCCAAAGACTAAATACAGAACATGTCCTGCCAAGTGGAGGCCCCATTCCAGTTTATCATCAGGTCGAGCCTACTTGCAGCTTATTCAGTGCTATTATTGTAGCTCCTGGTGTGACAGAGATATTTGAATGAATTTCTCCGACATCTGTGCTTGTACTCATGCTACTCACAAATTTCCATTACACACACACACACACACACACATGTCATCAGAAGGAACTGATGGCATGAAGAGTCCAACTGTAAACACATATACATAGGTGTGCACATAAGCACATACATCTATGCACACACGTTATGTGTATAAATCTACAAACTCCATGTATGTTTATGTGTAGAATAGGTGACACTGTGAACTATGCCATATATAGGGTGAATGAGTCAGTCAGGTTTTTTCTGCCAATAGTCTTCATGACCACCATCTATGGTGTGGTGTCCCCTGCATGATTGTACATGCCTGGTCTGGTGGGTGTGTGCATGTTTGAGTGGACTTACCTGAGGCCAAAGCGGTGGGGTTTTCCTGGGGTGAGAGAATACAGAGGAGGAAAGAGAAAGGATAACTCAAGGGAGAAACTCCCTGTTTCTTTGCTGGTCATTGATAAAAATCCTAGAAAAATACCTGCAGGGCTCCAGCATGCTTGACCTGCTACACTGATCATGATCCTACCCGGATGGGGATGGTTACACTACACCATCTTCTTTAAAACTCCTCCGCAGCTTCTGAAAGACTTTCTCCTTTCATGCCACGTTATTTCTCCTTAGTTTCATTTGAGGGGTTCTCTATCCAAATATTCAGAATAAAGATTGATGTCTTTTGGAGTTTTGCTTTAGCCAGACTTGACCTGGCATTTTAGATGCTGCACCTGCGTAAGAGCCCCATGCCATATCCCTACCACCTAGTAAGTGCAATGGGCATCGAGCTAATCTTGGCAGTGAAGCTTTTTCTTCAATAGCAGAAGCACGTACCTATCTCATCTTTGGATATGCCCAGAGATGGAGTCCTGGGGATGCCAACCTAACACTTCCACCTCTCAAACTAACAGTGTTTCCCCATTGGAAAAACTAAACCTTTGGTGATAGGTAGTTTGGTAATAAAACTTAGAGAATGTGATCATAGAGATATGTTGGTTTTTTGTTGAATAAACAGTATTAGGAAGATAAACAAATGATGTAGAATTTAAGATAAGCCCACTGCTTAGATTCACCTGGTGTCAGTTGCCAGCACATGGTCAAGAAATGGGCATTCCAATAAAAATCAAAAAACAAAATTGTTCACTTCCTGTGCACACTTTTTCATGTAATCAATGTCTTCTTCACTTTGTCACTTATAAACTCAGAGTTTTTAATCTCTTCTCTGGTCCTCTTGACAAAACCTAATTGCTCATAAAACATTGCAAATTCTGCCACTAAAACATTGCCCCAGCAATTCCCTCCCTGTTCTTCAAGCCATCGCTGTTTTCCTCTTTGAGGTTACTCTCATTTTGGACACATATTGCTGATTTAGTGTTTTCATTGCTTTCCTATGTTCCCTGTAGCATCTGCCAATCTGCACTACAATCTGTACCCAGAATTATATTTCTTTAGTGCTCAGACTACACTGACATCCTCCACTGGTAGAAGTGCTCCTTTCCATCTTCGCTGATAACTTTTTAAAGATGCTATTATAGCTATGGTGATCCGGGGTCAGCTTATCCTTCTCATTCTTCCCTTATCACTGTTCACCATTTCTCCCTCTTTGAGCTATATTGAATATATATTAATTTTTTTCAAGCTCTGATGCTCTATCTTGTCTCAAGTTCTTCCAGAGCATTAAGATCCCATTGCAAAATATCAATTTCCTTTCTTTCCACTCTCTCCTTGCCTCAATCAGAGTTTATAGTGCATTGCATTAATAAAACTCTCTAGGCAAAGGAACACAAGATTTACCCTCCTTAGGTTGTTGTAAAGGAAGATAAATATGATAAGCCAACATTATTTTTTCAATATATTAATTTACTATGATCTAACCATGGAAATTCTTGTCTTTATATCTTTATTTATGGAAGAATTTTAGGAATAACTCTTCATGTAGATCACTACAGAAATGATCACTTCTAAGGAATTGATTGACATTGTTTTAAACTCATATGAGCTAGTTTCATAATATTATTTGCTAGTAAGAAGATTTTTATGTCACTTTGAAATAATACATGTCTACATTAGGATATACCCATTTCATGGGTATATCCTCTTCAGAGTTTAAGGTCAGATTTGAGAATGAGAAAGGGAAAATACTACTTCTAATAATATTTAAATAAAAAGAAACAATGGGTAGTCAGGACTAAGAAAAATACTTGTTCATGTGAAGATAGATTTTAAATGAATCTGTGTAGATATTTCTTCAAAGGAGGATGTAATGAGTAAGTCATTATGATGGGCACATCATAATGGGTTCTGCAAGCTAAGAGTATAAGCTGTGCTCCTGTTGTGCTGTTACAACCAGAGATACAATTTACAAATAGATGTCACAGGTGGGCCCCTGAAATTATTATTGAAAATGGTCCTCTCTCTGCCCAGTTCTAAAGATCACTAACCAAAGAGCTCTGAGATGCACTGAGGGTTCGAAAGTTCAAAAGCCGGGCTAAGTTTGGTGTAGGTCAAGTGAATCCTGGGAAGTGTGTGGAATAAATTCAGGACACCGGGACAGGTTTGAAATTAGATATTTTCCAGAAGCAAATGAAATTCAGGATTACATATTTTTAAATACTTTCTCTGGGGAGAAAGAACATTAAGCAGTCCCAGAATTGTCATTGATAATAAAACCCCCATTATCCATGTTCACCACGTTCATCCACATCGGCCAGGTTTGGCATGTTCATCCACGCCCGCCATGTTCTTTAGAAGCTCAGATATTCAATCATTGCTGGCACTGTGGGTTGGTTGGTCCAAGTCTTGGCCCCAGTGGACTGGTGTTATGTTTTTTTTTTTTTTTTTTTTTTAATGTTTTTGTAGTTAGTTGGGGAGGCCTTGGTCTGGCTGTGAGCAGGGTTGTTTTTGTCAGGAGTGAGTATAATCTCTCCTTGGCCTGGCCTTGAATTTTGTGTCAGTCAAGGGACTCTGAATAGAATAGGCTGTGTGCATGATGAGCTGAAGACCTAAACCACTCTTTTGGCTCCCCAGTTCCATTTTCCCTACACTGTAAAGGAGTTGCAGATGGGCTATTCTTTGAAGCTATGTTACAGCAAAGGGCATTGAGAAAATTCATCTCCTTCATGGAAGTCAAAACAGAGGTGAAGTGACTGCCGAAGCTCCCGAGATTCAAGCTGGCATTTCATGATTCTGTGGAGTCCAAACTCTATGACATAAAAAGTTACCAGAGCAAGTTCGTGTCTATTAGCCCCCATTCTTTAAAGATATCCTAATTGACATTTTCTGTAACTTGAAAATAATTACAGCTTAGCAATCTGATTTGCCACTGTGCTAAAGACAGACACATCTCCCAGGCACAGTCTACAAATAATGTATAAAATCAGACTTCCAGCATTTTAATTCACAGTGACAAATACCCCATCACTGGATTATTCTCTCAACAACATGTACCATTTCAGAGAAACATCACTGAGTGAGGCCAAAGTTCCCAATCTCAATCTCAACACACACATGGATTTCAGAGTCAAATGGACAGGCATGAGATAGACCTTGATGAGCACGCTGCTGCTAAGTAAACATAGACTCATTGTCTAGTTGTTGAAGTAAGTCCAATGTTTATTTGCATTTGGTTGTGATGCGATCATCTTTAATATTAAATGAATCAGCATTGGGCATTAAAAGTGGCTTCTTTCTCTGCCCAGGGCAGCTCGTGGTTAGGTACTGACCCTCCTGTTTGCACTGATGTAGAATTTACATCATGTGGTGATAGAAATTCTATTCATTCATACCTTTACAGACTTATGAAAAGGAAAAAAAAAAAAGCTGAAGGAAGCCTCCCACTTCGACTTTCCATTCAGTATTATGCTGGCATTCACATATTTGCACAATCTTGGAAACATATTTTCCTAATGATTCATATATGATTTGCTAGTTTTCTTAATGGGCACATTAACCCCTCATAAAGCAATTGCATATTTGCCACCAGCTCCTTCCTTGGTACCTTCATTAAGTACCTCCCATGGGCTGACTGAGCACAGATTCTCTGTGAAGTGAAGCTTTTCAGTCTGGCAGTTAAAAAAAAATTATGACCTCCCCAGCAGATGGAACATCAGTAATTTAGGAATAATCAGCTCAACCGGTTTTACAGAATTTCTGCCTGGGATGTTCTGTGCCTCCATTGTGTATGATTTATATCAACGCAGAGAGAGGCTTCAAAGACTGGTAACTCTGGGTATCAATGGCTGGGGGGGAAGCTATCTTCTTCTTACTAGTCTTTTCATGCCAATGGTCTTTGTATAAGGTAATAGCAGTAGCTGCAAATAAGCACAACCCTGCAAGTAAGTTTTCTCTTACAGGAGCCAGATTAAGATATAATAGAAAAAAATGTCCACTCAATGTGGTACAGACCATCAGGGAAACGTGAAACGTATAAAGAAGAGCAGCTTGCACAAGCTGTGATTTGATTCCCGGAAGAACAAGACACTCAAAAACTCACTCAGTGATGGATTAAGTATCTATTAATTTATGCAATCATACATTATCTAAAATTTCATTTCATTTTATTTTATTAGGGGGAGGGTTCCACCACTTTATGGAGGGCCTTCAGAGCAAGACAAAATGGCTGGGAAGATGACATCAATTACCCTTGAACTGGGCAAGATCTCCCCAGTTTTCCAGTGGCAGAAAGCTTAAGATTTAACATAATACATGTTAGTTTTGTTTCAAAATTTTTAGAAATATTATTTACTAGTGGAAATCATTCAAAAATGATATACCTTAAAGTGGGTGCTAGGCTTTGGGGGAAGTGGCTGGTTTTTTGTTTTTTTGTGTTTTTTTTTTTGAGAGCTTCATTTCAAGATGTTGCATCTCCCGATGAGATTATGCTGAGCAGATGTTCAATAGTTTATCCAGTTTCTTTTAAATGCCTGAATTGAAACATTTTATCCACACTAAACTTCTCTAATTTCCTTTCAACTCTGAAAGTGGAATTTGCATTAAGGAGAATCCCAAAGGAATTTAGAGTCTGTGATCTAATGCCATGCTGTTTTTGTTTAATTTAGCCACTGTTTTTCAAAGGCATGGGGGAAGCATCTAGGATGTTGATTCATAAATGGTAAGGAGCATAGTTCTTTACTTTTCTTCAACTTTACTTCAATAAGTCCTCTCTAAAGGGAAATGGAATTAAATTACCTCTAAACAAATACCAGCATTAGGTATGACTTGGTAATCTAATATCAATCTGATAAATAGACAAGCTTGCTGCTTTGTGTGATGATGGATGGAAGGGAATTCATTTTAGGGATAAAACCATGATGGAAGGGACTGGTTATCTCAAGAATTGTCAGTTGTTTATATAAGAATAGAAGTAAATATTCTCCTTGCAAACTGCATTTGCAAAATCACTTATTTTTCCATTATTTTGTAATGCTGATTTGATACCTATACCTAAATGCCCATCAAACATAAGATTCAGCTCTCTTTTGAAAGGGAAATGTACATACACACATGAATGCCAAAATGTAGTCGTAACCTTTTCTCAGAAGCAGCTGCCAGAAACGCACTTTTATACGAATAACAAATATATTTGCTTTGTTTTGATGGGATGGGGGCGAGGGGAAGGAATTCATGGGATCTATTAGCTTGTCTTCTTTTTATTTTACTTTTATGATGATCGTGCTGAGATTGTGTCTTGAGATTTCACCAGTCATCAACCATTCATTGCTGTGTGCAACTGTTTTTCCTGTGTGCACAGAGGTTGGAAAAGCTGAATTCCTTTTAAATAGGTTACTGGGTTCTCTGCATGAAAATATAAACACAAATATACTTGAGTGCTACATGAAAAATGTGATTTAAACCATTTTAATATGAAAGGTGCAGACCTACATAAAAGCAAAGTGTACAATATAATGAATCTAGTTGTATTCAACATTCACATCCAAAAACTTAAGTTCCTTTCTGACATTATCCTTCCTATATCTCCACCCATTTGCTCAGAAGTCACAAAATTTTATAACAGACCCCAGAATTATTTCATAGTGTTTTTAACTTTCTGTCTTTAGCCATAAAATATAAAGTTTCTAATAATATCATAACCATAATTATTGATTTACATATGCATGAATATCATAGGATTATTTTTCTTTGAAAAATCCTTTAAAATCTTCAAGACTCTAGTTGATATTCAGCTTTTCACACTTGCATCATACAAGATTTTGTTCCAGTTTGTTAAAAACAAGAGTCAAAAAAGTGATTGAAATGTGGTTCTCTGCCATTGCAGGTCTTTCTTGCATCTGTTTTCTCCTTGTGAGGCATTTCTAAACGAGAATATTTGTCCCACATTGTTCCCTGTGGTCCATTTTCACCCTGAATTTATTAAATAGTATAATATTACATGTTCTCAACTTTCTGTATTTTTTTCTCTTTTTTGGTAGAATCTAGACTAGAGTAAGGTTTCCTATGCAAGATCATTTCAATGTCAATCACCTACATTTATCAAGTCACTGACTTACTGATAACAAATGACTTTTTTCTGTAATTTAATTCTTGATGCAGTTAATGCAGATTTATGGGGTGCAGAGGCTCACAGCTGGGTAGATGTGGTGTGTGGTTCCCCAACAATCTGCTAGCAGTGCAGTTGGAAAAGCCAGGGATCATGGTTTGAGCAAAGAAATACAAGCATGACCTTGCAAAAGGAGATGTTGTAAATGTTGTAGGAAACCTGGAATTCAGAAATGAGAACAACCAGGGCACACTTGAGGTCCACCTGACACAGGGCATCCTCTGGGGTGCCTTCATTAATTTGAAAATGAAGTCACCTTCCCATGGCTATAGATTTGCAAATTCCTAAGATAAATGTTAATACTTTGATTAGCATACCTGACAAGACTCCCCTCTGCTAAGTCCTGTTTGGTAGGAAAAGAGTGATAGATAAGGGTAGAGAACAAAAAAGGAGATGAACGATTTTGATCAGCCATTTTTGGGGTCAGCATTCTGGGAGAGAGGATGTGACCTGGACCAGGTGGCTTGGGTGGGCAGCCTATCCGTGTGTCTGTTGCCTGTGGACTCATGGCTGTTAGTAAGCATAAGCCAAATGTACCTGCTGAAAGCTAACAAGTTTGGAGGTTTGGTAGAAAGTAAGACCTGAAAAGAAAATGACCTTTGCTAGTTTTTGTACTTGAGAGTTTCTTTATACTGTCTAAACATTAACATCAACATCAAGCCTTCAACTACCTGCTTGGAAAGGCTGGAACACACCAAGAAGAAGAAAGGATGTTTTGTGTTTGGAACACATGCTGAGGAACTCTGATTGATTAAACATTTGGTGATGTGAAGAGGGATTTAAAGACTGAGGGCTTTTGGACACTGTTGGGATCATGGTTTTCTTATATGTTTCTCTTTGTGGCAAATAATTAGATGATACCCTGTTTAGTAATAAATTAGTCTGTACACTTTAAGAGTCCCGCTCTGGTTTTGGAAATTATAAAAAGGGCTAGCAGTGGATGATAGTAAGAACTCACAGACAGTGATACACGTCTTGGGGTGTACATCTGAAGGTACATCTGAGGTACAAGAAGGTACATCTGAGGCCAAGAGGTGGCAAGTTTAAAACTGCAGTCTCTGACTTTTTTTTCTGCAGTCTGGGGCAGAGAAGCTATGCCTGGAACAAACAAAACAACAAAGTTGGGAGTCTGTGGGAACAAAAACATTCCCCTGCAGGAGGTTAAGGTTTTAGTCTGCCTGTGAGAAGCAGGCAAATGATTTTTAAATTTAATGAAGTTGAAAAGCTTCTCTCCCTGACCCGATAACACACCCTTACCCTTCATCAAGTCTCTGTTGTTCTGCTAACTGCATGGATATAGCATATAGCTGAGAGACTTGCTTTTATCAAAGATTTGCTTTGTTTTTATAGATGAAAACTTTACTTTTTTTATTTTTTTAAATAATTTATTTATATTGTACAGGTACACTGAAGGGAAAGGCAGGGAGCTGAGCTTATGTACTAAGCTGTTGTAATAACCTAGCAAGGGTTTAAGTTGGGTATTGGGGAGAGACTTGCTAAAAGAAAGCAAAGTTATATGATCATTGGGGAGAATTGTTGGACTGGAGATCCTGGTGGATGCAAATGTTGATGATATCACACTACCAGACAGAGGAAGTGCAAATGAAAGTGGGTGACCACAAAGTTTGCCTGGAAGTTAGGTGGGACAGAATTCTTTATCACTAATGGCAGACTCACCATTACCAGGAGGGTGACCGGAGGTCAGATAGAAATGTAGATGCATTGATTTTGGTGAGCCACAAAAGGATGTCTGACCTCAGATTTCTTGCAATCCTGCTTTATGTTTTCTCTTTTGGGTCTAGACTGGTATCAACGACCTGGGAACTTCCATTTACTGATAATGATGCTGGGAAAATGCAACCTAGTTTGGCCATAGTGAGGTTCTTCTTTCCATTTGTTCTGAGAGATGCTAGAGAGTTTTAGACCCAGGAGGGTGTCACAGTGAGTCTTCCGCAGCATCTGCTGCCACCCTGTCAAATTCCCAGTCACAAGTCACTCCAGCAGATCTCCAAGGAGCTAGTAGTGAGGGCTTGGCCGGGCATGGGGGGTGGGGGGGTGGAACATTGCTTTTAGAATTTTACTTATTAAAAGATCACTTTTTCTTCCAATTCTCAGGAAATGCTTTTCTCTTTCATATCACTCTCAAGTTTAACATGCACATATGTTACTCTTGGACTTGTTTATTTATGTCTGTATTCTTACTGTAGGTCTCCACTCACTGACAAGAATTTCAACATTACAAGGGCTGATTGTATTGAAACCAGTTTTTGTTTTTCATAACTCAGTGTATATGTATATGGTTTCATTAATGGTATCCATAATCACTATTATTTTCATTCTTTAAAGATTAGATTCCTGAGAGGGTGGAGACAGAAGAGGGAAACTATTTCGTTCTTTGAGTATTAAATAACAGTACGCCAAACCTGTGGAGTTAAGGGGTGCAGAGGCTCACAACTCAGTAGATGTAGTGTGTGGCTCCCCAATAATCTGCTAGCAGTGTGGTAGGGAAGCCAGGTGTTGTGGTTTGAGACAAGAACAGAGATAGAAGCATGACCTTGCAAAGGAGAGAGTTAAATGCTGTGGTACATTATTGTGGTAATTATTCATGTAAAAATCATGTGGTGATTTTTTTTCAAAGCTTTTTTTTTCTTTTTTTAAACTGAGACTCACAGACAAGCCAAATATTAGTGAATATGTCATGGCTACAAATTGTGTGTTCTACTTCCTTTTTGTGACTTTATATCATAACATTTTAAGAGAAGCTTTCTGTTGGATCATTTACTATTATAAAACCAAAGGGTGTAGGAACTTAAGGTATGAATCTGGCTCCATACTGAAGATGTCAATTGAAAATTCTAATAAGTATGGGATCTGGTCAGAAAATGACATTTTTTTGTTTAATCTTTGCTAGAAATGGCTATGGGAGCTATCTATTCAAAATAATGCTATCTATTCTAGCATTTTACTTTATAATTGTGGTCCTGCTGAGATCAAATCACTGACAGATCTAAATACTATGTTGGTATTCTTACATTCAAATATACTCTTTGCCATGCTACACACCATGGGGTTCCAACACATCTGAAAAGCTACGTTCAATGTACAATAGCTTGCTGAAATTATGAGGTGGAATCAAGTGCCTATATTTTCCACTTATGTGAAATGATCCAACATTTGTCCTTATTTCCTGGCTAACTTAGCTTTGAATAATCCCCTCAAGTTCCTTCCATTTTGCTGCAAATGACAGAAATTGTTCTCCTATATCTGAATAGTATTCCTCTGATTGTTTATACCACATCTTCTTTCCCCAACCATCTATCAATGGCATTTAGCTGAGGAACTGGAAAAGCAAAGTAGCAATAACCAGTGGCCATTGATGATTGAACTGAGAGCATCAAAGGTGAACTGGTGAGAGTGAAAAGGTACCAGGGATATAAGGGACAGTGGTGGGTATTTTGTTTGTTGTTATTATTGCCATTTTTCAAATAATCTACAGAGACTGAACACTGCTATTTCTAGAATCTAAAGAGAATGACACAGAATAAAAAAAATGCAGGAGGTAGAACAGATTGGAAGGGACAGAGAGGGAGGAAGGGGAAGGGGAAAGGGAAGAAAAAGCATTATCATGAAATATTAATGTCTAAATGCAGAGACTATAGTAAATAAATAAATGCAAATAAAAGGCAATGGTGTATATCTCATGAATATTCAGCTTGTAGAAGCAATGGGTCAAGGATGTCTGTGGAAACTAACCACTAGGTCAGGGAGTTAAAGACTGGCTTCAGTCAAGTGTTTTAGAAAAGAGACCTGAAGTCAAAGGAATTGTCTTGAAGAAGGTGCCCCACACTGAAACAGTACACAACAGGCTTTGTAGAAAGCAGGAAATCTGTGCCTTCAAGGTTTTCATCTGAAAAAAAAACAAAAACAAAATAAAGTATGAGTGGGAGAAATGATAAGTAAGAAGATGCTGAGATTCACATGCAGATCAATCTAAAGAACAGAAATCAATAAAATAAACCTGGTAAAATAAAATTCTACATTCAATTAACTCCAATAAAATGGAAATAATAAAAATACTATTTATTTTCTCATTTTGTTAGAGAGAATATTGCCTAAAAAGGTAAATGCAGAATCATGATGATATAATCATGTAGTAAAATGTGTGCAAATGGGGTATGGCTTGGGATTTGATAAATTTCAGTAGCAAGGAGGATTGTAGTTTAGACAAATTACACAAGTAATCCTGAAAAGTTGAGAGTGTGGGTTTAGAGGAGAGAGCTAGAATATAACAGAGTGATAGAGATATGGATTGGGCATTCACAGACCAGGTAGAATCTAAATCACACACTTTGTCAATGACTCACACGGGATAATGAAAGAAAAACTCTGCTCACTGAGGAACTGAAAAGGATCCCAGCTCTGGGGAAGGTTCTGATCCTCTGAATGTAATTCTGGAACACAGAAGTTCCACTCCACAGCTCACTCAGACACAGCTTAGATGCATGATCATGATGTAGAGGCTACTACCTGTCAATTTCCTGTTCCTGGTGAGCACAAATTCCATGTTCTTTCCATGATAATGGATTGTTCTGTAATGATTTAGGCACAGAGGAAAACATCATCAGAGAATTGAAAGATATGAGAAATACTATGAAATAGACTATAAGAATTAAAATCAAAATAAAGTTCTACCATGGGAAAAAACTTAGACATTAAATTTCTGACTTCATCTCTGAACAGTTAATTTTGCATGATGTGGTGGAATGTGGCGAAGTGCACGATGGAAACATTTTGGGAAAATCAGCAAGTTAGAGGCATGATGTTCAGACAGACAACAGAAAATATCAGCCTCCTCTGTCGGTCAGTGCTTACTGCATGATGACCTCACAATGACATAGTTTTTGTCTACATCCCATGGCTCATGTCTGTCACAATGGTCAAGAGACCTAAGTCAGCTCTACAGTCACAGTTTCATTTTATTAGTCTCCAAGGAACAACTGTCATCATCCACTTTACTATCATTCGTTCATTTCTTCCTATAGGACAATATGTTAAGATTGGTAATGAGTATGTTAGAGCGTTCCTAGTATGGGGAATGAAATATAAGTCACATATGTTAGGAAGTGTAGATAAGTCCCGAGAGTCTGTAGTGACTACGTAAAAAAAAAAAAAAAAAAAGACACGCTTCAGTCCAAACAAAAGGAGCAAAGACTATGGGAAAAACAGTTTCTCTTGATTTCCAGATACCTATGTGGCCAATTTCCCAAACATCCATTGAACTTTGTCACCACTCAGAGTCACTTTTTTATTTAACTTTCATGACAAATTTACAAGTGAATGACAAATACGCATTCATTTAAGGTATGTTTTTTTTTAATTTCTCTCAGTCTACAACAATAACAACTTGCTACATGATACTATTACTCCTGTATGTTGGAAAATACTAAGATATCCTATTTGAAAACAAATAAAAACAATACTATATAATAAAACCCCAGTGTGTTTTTATAAAATCATCTGATGACTTTATTATTGCTTGATTCTCAAATTTCAGCTGTTCTTCTATTATTTACAAAAATAAAATAAAACAAACCCTGTCAGGTAACTTGTTTCCTCAACCCCAAACTTGCTATTGTATTAAAATTATTAGTGAATATATGAATTTGATATGGGACCTAGCACTGAAGCAAATTACCCACCTATTTTGTTTATTTATTTATTTGTTTATTTATTTTGAGACTAGGTCTTGCTATTTTTGCCCGTGGAACTGCAGGCTCATGTTGCCTGGGGTACCACAGACTCAAGCAGTCCCCAGCCTCAGCTTCCCAGGTAACTGGGATTATAGTGTTGTGCCACCAAGTCCAGTTATTTTTTGGAACTAGGTCTTGCTACGGGCCCCAGGGGTGACTTGAACTGCAATCCCTAGCCCTGGCCGCTTCATAGGCTGAAGCTTACAGGCACGAGCCACCGTGCCCCGTTACCCATCTATTTTAAACCATGAGGAATCATAATATTTAACAAAGTTTAATTTAAAATTGAGTATCTATATGAATTTACTAAAAAAACAAGCAATGAGAAACAGAAATCTTTAGAAATCAATAATTTTATAATGAATTTCTTCCAAATTTCCTCCCTCCCTGTGTGAATATCATTGCTTCTGAAGATTTCATAATATTAGCTTCGCAAAATTGTTGAGATCAATGCCATCTTTGCATTCAAAGTTTGAAAAGACTTACAGTGTCAAAAGTTAACCTACATTCTAAAAAGAAAAAAAATAGAGTTTGGATTCTAATTTCTTTAAAACAAGTTTAACCTTTCTCAGACAATATTGTATCAGACACAACTAGGGCTTGTGGTCATTTAAACTATAATTTCTGATAAGCTTGGGGTAACTTGGCAGTTAAAACAATGCAAGGGAAACCAGGAAACATTTAAGGAATGGTCCAGGAAAGTCTACCTGCACCAAGAGCTTGACACTTTCACTGGGGAAGCTGGTGCAGCCTCATTAATGAGGGTGATCATCTCCTGCTTTATAACTATTGTTAATTTTAAAAGTTCTTTCAGCAAGAATTTGCTGGGGTTGCACAGACCTTCAGCAAGTAGCTAGTGAGTGTTCCAAGATGAGCTGCATATGCAGAATATAGTATTTCAATATTCAGTGGGCTTACTGGAATGTGCATTATAAACATTCCAGAAGATAACACGGTATCATTTTTACACCTAAGCTCCATAAATGTACTGAAAGATTTTAAATGGTTGGAATGCCTGAAAATCACCTAAAATAAAACAGAAAGGTTTGGAAATGTCCCCCATGTTTCTCAGCTGTGAGTGTTGGTGCATTTGAAAGATCTGGAGACTGTGGCTTCTCATGACTCCCCAGTACACTCACTCAAGTCACCTATGATCACCCAAGCAGAAATTGTTGACTATGGAGTTTTGGAAGTTTGGGAAGACCGCGATGGAAACAGCCTCAGGTAAAAGACCTGGGATGTATAGAACTCAGATGAAAACCCCATGAGATCAGGGTTGAGAGCACTGCAGCTGCATGGCTCCCATGGTTCCGGCTGTTACCATCTATCTGACCTGCATGTCTTTTTAAAGGAGAGTCAAAAGAGAAAGAGAATGTTGCTCAACCTCTCTCACATTTTAACACATTCTTACAACCTGAGAGAAGAAAATAAGCTTCTCTAATGATATAAAAGACTTGAAATCACAATAATAAAGTTCACTTAACTGACATAGTGAACAGTGCCCAGGGCAAGACCATAAACAAACAAACAAACAAAAAGTATTCTCCTGGAATGGACAGACAACACATCACCAAAATTGACTATATACAAGGTTTTAATGCAAAATCGATCAAAATTCTCAAGACTTAAATCATTTGTGTAGATTTTTCTGACCACAGTGGAATTAAGGGAAGAAATCGATGGTTAAAAAGATAAAAAAAAAAAAAAAAAAAAAAAAAAAAAAAAAAAAGAAAAGAAAGAAAAAGTCCTGGCGTTTTGGAAAAACAAAACTATGCTTCCAAATGAAGACACATCACAGAGGAAACTGACATACTGGTTCATGAAAGTTACAATGGGGAGATTCTAGATTCACAGTCTCCCTCACACACTGGCTCTACAACTACATGTGGAGTAATTCTCTGTGGAAAAAGAAAACAAAAACAACCCCCCCCCAAAAAAAAACTCAGCAACTCCTTCACATAGAAGATTAAAAAAAAATATATATATATATAAGCAGGTAGGAGAGGAGGGGGCACAACCTCAACATAACCCCAATGGCCAGAGTAGCGACTTTCAGCCACAAAGGAATTCAAAACCCAGCATTTCAACCTGAGGAGCTTTGTTTTTTTTTTTTTCACACCCCAAAACCTGCATAAGAGAGGCAAGTCCCTAAAACACTTAGCTTTGAAGAATGGCAGGGTTTCATTCTCAAAATTCAGAAAGGCTGTAATCAAGAAATGAACGTGAGAGGTGAGACTCATCTAGCAAAGAAACAACCATTTGAAGCATCCAAGACTTTGTATAACAGGGCCAATTGTCATTTTTAAAGTACCCACCTGACACATGTCATACGCAGCAACATGGATGGAACTAGAAAGGCTCATATTAGCAGAAATAAGCCAAAAAGATAAAGAGAAATACAGGATGGTCTCATTTATGTGATGGATATAGGGAAAAACAAACAAATAAGAAAAAATAAAAACCAATGAGACTGAGCAATGGAGTGAGAAAGGAGGAGGGGGAAGTTGGGGGAAGTGAAGGACACAAAAGAGTAGGATGGTTAACAGGCGTAGGAAGTGGGAGAGCCCTGAGGTACACAATAATGTAATAAAAATATAAGTAAACATATATATGAAATTAAAAAATTAAATGAAGGTAAAAAAATCACAGAGATAGTTGACATTCTCTGTGGATATCTCTTTTATCCTATTCCCCATTATTCATTCCCAGAAATAATATTCAGTACACTGGATTTGATGTTTGCCATTTCAGTGGCATTTGAAACTTTTAAATCACACATCAGTAAATAATATATTATTTTGTGTGGTTATAATTTTGCAATTATGGTATTGTAATATGTATACCTATCTATGTAGCCTGCTTTCCCACAAAAAAGTTAAAATAAATAAAATAATAAAATAAAAATGAAAAATTTAATGATTTTATAAAAAAAAACAACTAAGTGGCTATTTTCAGTTGCAAGTCAAATATTCCTATCACAGGCTTAGATTGTCATTTTCCTTGTTATTGATTAAAATGTTTTAAAATAACCTGAGGGAGGGGCTCCGAGGTGAGGTTACCCTGCATGGAGACAGGTAGATGTCATCTTAGAGGCCTCACTCACATTGATAATTTTCTAAACACCATCTTGTTTTAATTCTGAACTAAATGATAGCACATGGCATTATCATTATGCATGTAAACCAAGTGAATCTGTTAGAAAATAAGTATAAAAACATGAACTTTATCCTCTACCTCCAAGACAGTGAATGGCAAATCAAAAATGGTTTTATAAGTTGAAGAATATTAATCATCACTTAAGGTGACTAATAAAGGCTAAAGGGAGGATAGAAAGATATTTTAGGAAGGAAAACAGTTCATTATAGTATAGGCTCTGTAGACATTAGAAATAAAATATGTTGGACAAATGTAAATTGTAACTCAATTTAAATGTGACCTACTCTTTGAAAAGCAAAACACTTTAAAATATCACAAAAGGAAATATAGATTAAGATGAATCATGGAGAATTTTAAAATTTGATATCTCAAAGTTTAAGTTTACAATGTAATCTGGTAGCTGATTGCTCTTTTTCTTAGCCCCCAGCACAGTTTGTTGTATGATTAGCCCTACAACAACACTTCATATGTTTGCCACCACTGTTTTCTGGTCCACAAGGGCAAAGAAGACACCTTTTTGCCACTCAATTAACATGCACACAGATGTAGTTTGGGCGTATTAATATACGAGTATTTCATGCTTGTCAAGTACATCTTCCTGGAAGGTCTAGGATATTAGCATTCAGCTGTTTTTGTTTCCAATAGTATAAGTGTCATTGAAACAAAGAACTTGGTAATTAGCTCTCAGGGGAAGAGAAAATGTCTCTGATCATGGCCTTATTCCTTCAGTCATGTCTGCATGAGGCAACACAAGTGTTTTCAACAAAAGGTGAGGGCACAGGTGGGAAAGAACATGAGAAAACGGGACATTCTGAAGGGGAGGTCAAAAGGTTTAAGGTTACGCAGTGCTGTTCTTGGTTCTGAAGCACAATCCCCATTAAGACAGTTCAATTTGATACTGTGCCAAAGTCAGGGACAATAATGCTATCACCGGAAGCTTAAAGCCATGTAGTATGATCGTACGTTTGTAATTGTGAAGATACTGAAGTAGTAACAGCCAAAAGTTATAATTAAACCTAAGCTGAGCCACTTAAAATATTAGATGGTGTCACTTTTTAATTTTTTTTAAATTTTAAACTATACAGTTTATATCAGGCTTAGAACTTACAAATAAAAGAAAGTTAGAATATAACATGATATCAGTATGCAAATTAGGATACAACAAGGTATCAATATGACAAATATTACAAGTTTTAAAACTTTCACACAATTTGAAATTTGGATACAATAATAGAAGTAACAAATGGGGATGCTCTCCAATATCCTGGTTAGGAGATTTTTTTTAAATAATTAAAAAAAATTTTGTGGGAAGAAAGTAAATTACATAGATAGGTATACATATTACAATACCATAATTGCGAAATTATAGCCATGCAAAATAATATATTATTTACTGATGTGTGATTTAAAAGTTTAAAATACCACCGGCATGGCAAATATCAAATCCAGTGTACTGATTATTATTTCTGGGAATGAATAATGGGGAATAGGATAGAAGAGATATCCACAGAGAATGTCAGCTATCTCTGTGATGGTTGTTTTTTTTTAATTTAATTTAAATTTGTTTAAATTTGCATATGTATGTGTAATTATATTTGCATATATATGTGTATTTATATCTGCATATATATGTGTATTTATATTACATTATTGCATTATTGTGTACCTGGGCTTTCCCATTTCGCTAACACCTGTTAACCATCCTGATCTTTTGTGCTCTTCCCTCCCCCACCTTCTTCCCCCTCCTCCTCTCTTGTTCCATTGTTCAGTCCCATTGATTGTTTTTATTTTTTTCTCATATGTTTGTTTTCCCTATATCCATCATATAAGTGAGACCATCCTGTACTTCTGCTTTTCTTTTTGACTTATTTCTGCTAATATGAGTCTTTCTAGTTCCATCCAGGTTGCTGCGAATGACAGGTGCTTGTTCTCCTTGATGGATGTGTAATATTCCATTGTGTATATGTACCACATTTTTTCAGCCAATCATCTGTTTTGAGGCATTTGGTTTGTTTCCAAATCTTGGCAATTGCAAACCAGAGCTGCAATGAACATGCACATACATGTGTCCTTTGGATTTAATGTTTTCATGTCCTCTGGGTAGATTTCTAGTAGTTGAATTGCTGGGTCAAATGGTAAGTCGACTTTCAATTGTTTGAGGGTCCTCCACAAGGTCTTCCATAGTGTTGGACCAGTTTGTACTCCCACCAGCAGTGTAAGAGAGGACCAGGACTAGGACCAGGAGTACAACACCCTCACACCCTGTATAAAAATTAACTCAAAAATGGATAAAGGACCTACCTGGAAGTGAGATCTGCAATCATAAAATACAAAGAAGAAAACCTGGGCAAAACCCTTCATGAATTTCACCTCAGAAATCCATTTTGGAAAACAATTATGACTGGCAAAAAAAAAAAAAAAATGAAGGAAAACAAACAACTAGGACTATATCAAACTCAAAAGTTTCTGTACAGCAAAAGAGACAATAAACAAAACAAAAAGAAACCCAACCAACTGGGAGAAAATTTTTGCCCTGCAGACAAGTGACAAGGGTCTGATAACAAAGATCCACAAAGAGCTCCTACAGCTCAACAAAAACCCACTCAGAAAATGGGGAGAAGAAATAAAAAGACACTTCACCAATGAGGAGATAGAAACAGCCAATAGGCATAAGAAAAAATGCCCCGCATCACTAATTATCAGGAAAATGCAAATTAAAACCACACTGAGATACCATCTTACACCAGTAAGAAAGGCTCCTATAAATAAAACGGACAACAACAAGTGTTGGCGCGGATGTGGAGGAAAAGGAACTCTTTTACACTGCTGGTGGGAGTGCAGATGGTGTCACTTTGATGCAAGATGTAGAGAAACAAGACAAAGCATCAGATGGAAGCCAAAACAAGCAGTTACCCTAGAAAGCTGACTGCAAAATTGAGGGGGGGTTGGTAGGGGACTCAGGTGGGAGGGGGACCAGCATGTACTGAAGTGTATTCTGGGTGTCCTGGGGCTAGGAGCAGTGTGGCAACAACATGTGAAGGAATAAGGCCTATAATTCTAATCCATGACCCAGAATGTAAACCGACATTACTGCCATATAGTAAAAAAGCTTAACTCTCCTGGTAAATAGAAGTCTGATGTGCATCATGTGCTTTTGCCTCCTGAAGGGCATCGGCTTCCTGTTTTAACTTCTACAAAGGAAAGTTTGGTAACTTTAATGTGGGCTAGACACCCATCCACCCACCCATCCCCTCATCCATCCTCTGTCTGTTCATCATTCATCACTCTCTCTGTCTGTTTGTCCCTCTGTCCATTCACCCATCTATCTTCTTGACTAAGCCTGTATCTTAATATTTTATCCATCTTTAAATTAAATTCTTTGCTTTTTCTTAATGGTTTTTGAGATTTTTTTTATACATTTGGGAAAGAATATCTTTATTTATAAATAAACACAATTCATAAATATTTTTCTTTGAGTCACCAAGTCTTTCAAAGAAAGTTTAATTTTAAGGACCTGCAATTAATGGTCGGTGATAGTTTTCTCTATTTGTTGATTATTGAGGATGTCTAGTGTGCTAAACATCATTATTCCATATTTTTGTTGAGTTTTTAGTCCCTAGAAACATTGTTTCTGCTTGTAAATATTAACATTTAATTATTTTGTGATCAGGGAGAATCAGGAAGGTAACTTAATCTCAAACTATTCCAGAAAAAAAAAATGTTTTTCATACAGAACTTACAAGTTTCATGCATTTGTGATTGTTTCAAAAGAAAACATTAAGATAAAAACTTACCCAATATAGTTTTTTTTAAAAATAATTTATATTATCCTAATTTCTCAAGTTTTGGTATTTTAAAATTTAAAAATATTTACTTTGGTAAGATGAAGTTTTGTGTAGAAAAGGCAACCTATTTAAAAGAATATTCAAATAATAGATGGATTAATAACTTCAAATAAGGAATATTTTGGCCACTGAAATTAGAAAGTGCTTGAAACCTGAGCTAGCTGATCAGACTAAAAGTACTGACGGAGGTTACCATTAACAAAACATTCCCTGCACAATTGCCGGATGAATCCATCTCCTTTTAGCTCCCCTACACACACACCATCCTCGGGAGACCAGAGTGTGTCCTTGCTCCCTCTGCCGGGAGAGTGGGCTAGCTCGAGCGTGTACACGCCTCCTGGAGGGTAATCCGTGACATATGTGCACTCATTTATAGAAATAGCTGTGATGTAAAATAACAATTATGTAAGAGACCTTAGGCTGGAGACACAAAAGGTTCGGGCTTTGTTAACAATGAATATATTCATTAGATCCTTCACGGTGTTTACTTGTGAACAACTGAAGCATGTGTGAGTAAGCAGCCTTTGTTTCTTGCTTTCTAAGTCTGCAAAGGGCACGCTGAGCAAAAATGGAGGGTGACGGCAGAGCGGGGTGGTTGGGGGTTCTGTCTCATCTCCCCAGCTGTCCCGCTGAGGGGACCAGCCCTGGTGTTTTAGCGAACAGACTACAGAGCTCTTGCTGTGGAGAAATCTCTGAGGTCTTTCCTTCCTCTCCTGAAAAGTCTCTGAAACAGGCTGAATAATAGTCACGTCTTGCATCGACTTTTGTCCAGGGACTGGGATACGAATGAGTCAGTCGTATCCCTGCCCCTAAAACTCGATGCTGGAGAAATTTTAATTTTCAGGAGAACATTTTGAAGTGATCAGTAATAATATCCACAGGCTGTTCACCCCATGTCACCCAGGGACGTTTTCTTTTACAAGAGGCATTGAGTGGTATGGTTAACAGCATCATGCTAATTGTCATTTTGTAGCGGGGATTTGGCTTCTTGTGGAGATGGGCCTGACTTTCTGTGTGTTTCTGCGTACACAGTCTGGAGGGTCCCTGTGGGATAACTAATGATTTCCAGCAACTTCAAGGCTGTTCTCGCCAAGGACAAAGCCTTTGCTCTCCAGGTCACATTTTATGATAACATGATTTCATTAAGAACACGCCTGCGGTATATACTTGCATGCATCGGTGTGCAATGTGATTCGTGCTCTAACACATGCGAACATACACATGTCCACATGGATGAGAACACAGGACACATGGGTGCATACGCAAGAACACATGTCATGTGGTGATTACATGTAAGAACACACCCCGCATATGGTCGCATGTGCAATGAGATCTTGTGGCATGTTCACACATGTGAGGCATATGTGGTACATGTTGCCTGTATAAAAACATGGATGCGATATAGACTTATGCACTTATGTGTTGGTCAGGCTTCCCCCGTTAGCTTGCAAATCCAGCACCTCGGCTACTGCATTTCCCCATGGTTGTGCAGCCCGCTGGGTGTGTGCGTGTATAGGTGTGCACACCTGGGCCTGGGGCTGAGGAGATCCAGGGGTACAGAGCACATGAGAAAACGTGTGCACCAGCTTGAGGGAAAAAAGAGAGCGCACATGAGAGAGCAGGAGAGGAAGCCAGAGAGACTGCCCAGAGAAAGAGTGTGCTAGCCCCTTGCCAATCTGCTGCATTCAGCTAAAAACACAACATTTAGCCTTTTCTATCTAGTTTATCTGTTCATTTATTTTTTTGATTAAGCCTGTGTTTAGCTTCTCTTTTCCTCTGGTCGGTGATGGAGCCTTCCCACGTGACCCGATATGCATCTAGCCTGCGATTTGCAAGGCCAGCTTGGGCCAGATCGTTGACGGGGCCTTGCCAGAGAATTTGGAAGTGCATTGCAGATGGACAGGAACGACACTTTGGACAGCGAATAGCTGGACAATAGAGAAGCTGCTCGGCTTCCTCTTCCTGCAGGTTAACACGGCCTTTCCCCCTCGCCTGCGGCCACTCTGTGTCCTCCAGGAAAACGATGATGATGCAAACATTTGCCTCCTCTCGGCTGCTCAGAAGAGCACTTTGGAATCCCTCGGAGCTCGCAAGGAGAACAGGCCGCCCACCCGGCGTCCCTGGGGACAAAGCCACCATGTTATATGTGAGCTGGTCCTTCTCCACCAGGCACGCTGACCCTTACTCTAGGGTGCAGAATCCACCGGGACAACGTCCCGAGAGAAATCTCAGCAGAGTGGCAGGCGGCTGGGCCACCCTCCCCCAGCGCCCCGGGGACATCTTTCCCATCTCACACTTCACTTCCATCTCAGATGAAATCCGCAGGACACCGACTCTCTGCTCGGGCTTAGTTCTCAGATCAGCATGGGGAGCGAAAATGTATATCATCAAGATAATGTAGCCAATGGACTGCGTCGCAGCTCCCCCCCCCAGGAGAGCGGCAGAAATGAAGACCCCCCGAGAGAAGAGCGAACCGAGAATTTCTTCCCAGCATCTCGGCTCGTCTGCGAGGCGGGCCCATCTGCTGTCTATATGGCTCTGAGGATGCAGAAAGCAGCACATAGATCATGGGGGTGATCTGTCTGTGACCTCCACGTGTGTTATCCCTAAAATGAAGAGAAGGAGTGACCAGAGGGGGGGACCGAGGGAAGGGGAAGGGGAGGAACACCCCCCAAATCAACCAACAAACAATGAATTCATTAACTAAAATTAATCAATCAATTAAGTTAACATTCAATTAATTAATCAATCAATTCCTTAAAGATGGTTCTGCTAAAAGGCTTCCCTGATTTTTTTGGGGGGGTGCAGGGAAACTGGGGGTGTAACTCCTTTTCACTAATGCATTATGTTTTGTCTTCTTTTTCTTTGTTTTCCTGCTGACCACACCCAGGGCGGTGGGACTTCAAGTCCAAGCTCACATTCCTGTGTTTGTGACTCAGTCGCAGCCTCAGGCCACAGACCTCAGCTAAGATCGGCCTGTGTGTCCAGCAGTGAGTCCTGCTGGCGTGGCTAAGACGTGAACCAAGTGAGATGGACAGGTTCATCACCAAATTCTTTTAGACTTGTCTTCATTTTCTCACAAAGCACTTGACAGGTGCCCATGAAGTGACCCGGGTTGAAAGTGTTCTCATGGGCTGTTATGGCGTTTGCTGAAGCCATTCGCTGGAACGGACAGAGACCCGCTCGCAGATGGGGGATTTGCTAACCCGGACACTTCACATGGGGTGTTGTTGCCGCAGCAGCTCTCTCAAGGAGAGGTCAGCTGGGCCGACTCTGCTTGAATTGTAAACAGAACAGGCGACAGTAGCTTCCTTGTAAGAAAAACGGGAAGTGGTGAGTTTATGGTTCGCGGTGGGAAAGATAAGGTGAAGGACTTTGACTTGTGGTTTTAAAAAGTCTGTCTCTGGAGAGGTTGGGAGAGGGGTGAGGATGAAGGGGGAAGGAAGCACATGGAGGGAGGTCAAGTTTGGTGAGGACTGAATGCAGTGACCAGGCCAGAGGGAGGGGTCCTAGACCTCCCAAAACCAACAATTAAATCCATTAAACACAAGTGAATGAATAAACAAACAAAAAAATAAAATAAAACTTTTGGACATTCTGTGAAATTTGACTTGTATTGAGTTACTTGCAATGAAAAAATAAAAGTCATGTTTTAATTTGCAGGAAACACCTCTGTTTATGTAATGGACATCTTCTCTGTTCTTATCACAGAGAATTTGAGTGATGTAGTAAATAGACTGATAAGGTAACAATTAGCATTTGTTGTTATTTTAAAATACAATATGTAGTGAAAACACATGCTACAAGTCCTTTCTTGCCCAAGTGAAAGTTAGATATATCACTTTAGTTGGCAGTAAGAAGGAAATTTTTGAGGGCATTCTTCCAACTAAAATTAACATAGAATGTGATTATTTCCTTATCCCAATTGTTGCTTTCTAATCTATTATTGGTTTTAGGGAAAAAACACACATTCAATTTTTTGTGTCTCCATTGATGCTGGAAGTTATTATTGGATTTTATTAGTGTCTACTTAGCTTAACCGTAGAGAGTAGGATCTGGAGATTATAAACTGACAATGATTATAAAGGCTTTATGTCTCAACATCTTGACATGACTTATGGGGAAACTTATGGGGAAGCATAAATACAGGGAGTGTGTGTTCCTGAGGATGATCAACAGGACTTGAAAGAAACTTTACAGCAGCAGCAAATCTATCTCTATTGTGGGTGTCAAATTCAAGACAGACATCTGTTGGGTGAGCCTTGGAAAGAAATCTCTGATATCAAAAGTACCTCAAGCATTGACTGCATTAGGTGTGATTCCCTACTTCAGGGGCTATTTATATAAGTTAAAGAACCAGCTTTCAGGGATCCTCCTCAAAGGCACCTGTCTCCCTAGAGCCCTAGATGAGCAATGCACTCACAGGTTGGATGCTTGTAAAATCTGCAAAAGCAAGACTTTTGATTGGGAACAACTTTGGTATTGAAATTCCCCATTATCACCTTTTTCCTAGAGAGCTTGGAGGAGCTTGGAGTGAAACTGAGCTGAATACCTTTAAGAGGAGGCGGAGGAGTGTGTGGGGTTATGAGTTGGGGTGATTATGAGTTGGGGTTCATTCACTTCAATGCTCAGCTCACTTCTCAGTTTTCTGGGGTGAGCAATGGTTTCCAAAAGACTCTGCTCCCATACCTACCATGCTTCGTGTTTTCTCTGGAAGGTGTGGGCTGTAGCTTGCCATGGCTTGAGGATGTTGTATACCCCTCTTGAAAGTACATTGAGAAGAGCAAAATCCACATCATAAGGCACTGTAGGAAAATATCAAAAGAACAAAGTCATTTTTATATTCACAGGGATACCTCATCTGTTGGAAGTTCTCTCTTGTAGGCATATTCTTAACAATGATAGTATGGATGACAATATGGTCCATCTCCCACACTCTATATTTTCTTTGGTGAGCATTGTACAAAATGAAATCCAGGATTCTCATGTGTGCAAAGTGCAATCCGTAGCAGAATTACAAAGCGCAGGTAGATTGCAATATCTCGGATATGGAAGAATCTGACCAAGATTTTACAAAATTTGGTAAAATCCCCACAACTGTGAAGCGGAAAGAAAGTTCTTTAAACTTCAGTCTTGAAAAGCAGATTTTGATTAATCAGGTTAAAAGGCTAGAAGAAACATTCTAAACAGTACTTTGTCTAATGAAGGGTGATTAAATTATATGGTACAAGAAACAAAGTATAGTTTGCCAAGGCGTCAATACAGATACAGTATTTTCTTCATCTTAAGGCTTATGATTTATCATTAATTACTTGTTATGAGTTGTTGTTTTATTGTGTTTAATTTTAAATATATTTATGGAATGTTGACTGACAAATAAGATTCCATTTATTTAAAATGTACAAACTGCAGTGGCTATATGTCTTCCCTATGGAAAGAATACCACAATCAGCAAAATAACACATCCATCTCCTCACAGAGCTGGTGCACGTGTGTGTGTGTGTGTGTGAGAGAGAGAGAGAGAGAGAGAGAGAAAGAGAGAGAGAATGAGAAGAGAGAGAAGAGAGATTTGAATAAAATCTACCTTCTTGGAAACTCTAAGTGTACAATATGGTTGGGTTAACTATAGTAATCATGCTATATTGTAAGACTATTTTTTCAAATATGTTTCTATTCCTGAGTTTGTGTCATTTTTCTTAAAATGGAACTTCCCACAGCATCGAATGTGAACCTCACACAACCTTCAAAGAATACCTCCTGTGTTCTTTCTCTCTTCCCCTTTCTTTCTTTTTGATTGTTATTTTGAAGATAGGGTTCCCCCCCAAAATCAACTATGATGTCATAAGACTTGAAACTTTTCTATGATTACATTTATTAAAATGATTGTCCCAATGAAAAACTAAAATTAAACACTTGTTGACAGTAAGTAAAGTTAAATAATAAAGTCACGGGGATACAAAGTTCTATTAGTGAACAGCAAATTTACTTTTTGGAAAAATAATAAAAAGAAACATTAAGATAAAAAGGATCAACTTTCACAAATGATTTGTTTAAAATTACCTCGTTAATGTTAAGGCACACACTACACATATTGTTTATAACAGCTAATAGATCCAAATAAAATATAAACCATAAAAGAATTTTAAAACATTTTAAACTAGATCATCTCATTAAAGAAAA
Organism: Uropsilus gracilis; assembly: GCA_004024945.1. Classification (NCBI taxonomy): domain Eukaryota; kingdom Metazoa; phylum Chordata; class Mammalia; order Eulipotyphla; family Talpidae; genus Uropsilus; species Uropsilus gracilis. The sequence continues at coordinate 4,439 of PVHY01006372.1, read as the reverse complement.
ATATAATAGTGGGAAAAGTACCAAAATCATAAAAACAGAACATAATCCTTTATATATAAAGGCATGTAAACCTGTATAAAACCTTGATTAAATGTGAAATGATTAAATCTTTCTGCAGTTTGAATCTTTTATTTGTAAATAAAATATACAATAAAGTTAATGTATGGAAAATAAAATTACAAATAAAATTTTGTAAGTAGCCTACACCATTGTTCAAGTATTTATTCACTGAAAGAATCCCATACAACAAATAAATTATTATGGATGATTTATTTTATGGTGTGTTTGTGCAAAATTCTAAGAACTATAAATCATTTAAGGATTTCCGTATCCATTTGGTGACAGGACCCATCCCAAACTCCTATACTCACTTTGTTAGATTTTAGATGCCTTGGACATCTGTGCAGTCATGAAACATGTTCAAGTGAGACCATTTGAAGAAATGGCTCAAAGGATTTGAAGAGAAGATGTCATGCTTTCAGAGGAAAGAGTCCACTCTTACCCAGATCTTTGTTTCTGATTTTAGTGGCCACAGCAGAATTCAAGCAGGAGGAATGGATTTTGAAAGAGCCCTAACCCACCTCACCTCACCCCTGGCAGGTTCGGTCAGATAACCATAGGGTGCCCCACGTCCACTTTGCACAAACCCAGCTGCACTGGGGATACTGCTCTGGAATTGCATGTACACATGGAACTCAACCCCATGGCCTTCTTCTCTGCTGAAATCATCTAAACTGTCAGTCTACCTCACCTTTGTTTGCTTGTCACTGAGTTCCCGAGATTAAATGTGAAGATTATAATCATTAGCCCTGCCAGGGGTTCATTGTGGGTGGGACTTGATGTGTCGATGACAGTCTGTTTATAGGATGAAGTCAAAATCAAACTCCATTTCTTCTCACTCAGCACCCAGAGGGGCCTGGGTGAGTTCACAAGACTGGTCGCTCTCAGAGCTCTGACTATGGATGAAATATTGCACCCGTACTGGTTGGGGACTATTCTCCCCCATCCTGTCATCTCTGCCTCATTTTCACTTGGATACAACTTTATCTGATGCCACAGGAGCAACTTTGCTTAATCTCACCTACTTAAAATGTTTTTAGTATGAGTTAGTTATTAAACAATTCAACAAATATGCATTTTCAATTTTTTCTCCAAATCTTACAATTAATGTTATAGATTCTCAAACAAGAACAATTAGTACAGTGGGAATTATCCCACTGCAATCGATAGCAGCATTTATATGTGGCTTCAGCAGAGCAAAGGACAAAGTGATTCCTCAAGGAATGAAAGTCTTTGGTGTATCATCATCTTTCTCTAGGTAATATGATTGGTAATAATCACATATTCCTTCACTGCATGTGAGAGGGATTTTACATCATCATTAAAACACTTAATGATTTGAATTCAAATTCAACAGTGTTTTTCTGTTTTTTTTAATTGACAAAATTGAATGAAAAGGCTGAAATCACTCTGTATTCTTATGAAGCATAAGTAAGTTGGATGAATATGTACTCTGACATTTCTATTCCTTTACTACCCTCAGTTTTCCTTGTTTCCTCTCTTTGTTAAGCCCAATATCAGCTTTGTGATTTGCAACTCTAACCGCCCCCCGTCACAGATTAAAGTTTTGTTATAAATACGTGGACTTGCCACTTAGCTTCTTTAGTCTAAAGTTACGTCTTTTACAGCTGATACAAACGGTGAAAACTCATGGATTTACGGATGAGTTAAGCTGGTGGAGCCCAAGAAACATTAGAACAAGAAGAGCTGTGTTTCCTAGACAGTAATAACGGCACTAAATGGAACGCTTCTAAGTTGAAAATCATTTTGCTATACTCTGTTAGGGTTTAGTAACTGATACAGAAAATTAGAGGTAAGCAAAACTAAACTGTCTTTATGCCTTTCCTTTGGATTCCTGATGGGTGCAAATAAATTGATTTGATGCTGAAATCATAACTTGTCAACTTCAAATAGCATCCCAAACAGCCTTGGGAGGAAGGCATTTCAAGTAAAAGGTCATTAAATGTTAGGATCTCAGACGCCAAAGAAACCTAAGACCCTTTACAACGTTCATGCTGATTTTTACTAAAACCCAAAGAGGTTACTTTTTAATATAGGGAAGGACAACTTAATAAGTGCGATGAGAAGAATGTCGAATTAAAATGACATTTGTTTATTGTCAGATGGGGATCTCGTGCGGGCCAAAACCCTTGAAGAGAAGCTGGTGTATGAACCCGGGTATAAGGTAGCCTCCTGTACTCAGGAAAACTGGTGATGGTGGCCTTCGCCTGTAATCCAAGCGCTGGGAGGCAAGAGGCCAGGGATCGCTTGAGTTTGCGGGTTTGAGACTACCCCGGGCAACATAGCAAGACCTGGTTTCAAAAAAGCAGCTGGGTGCAGTGGCACACGCCTGTAATCCCAGCTACCTGGGACGCTGAGGCTGGGGGTCTCTTGAGTCTGCGGAATTGGGACTACCCCGGGAAACAGGGAGACCTGGTCTCAAAAAAGAAAGCGGGTGGAGGACCGTGGGGACAGACTGAGGGGCACATCTGCCAGGCCTCCAGCAACTAGATCTCCCAAGCCCCCTTAAGACTTGCTTTGACCACTATTTTAGAGATGAAAAAATGGAGATAGAGGGATGAAGTAACTGCCCTGCAGAACAGGGGGAGAAATGGAGGAGGAAAAAGGAGGGAAAAAAAGAAGGGGGAGGAGCAGAGGTAGGGGAGAGAAGGGGAGGGGAGGGGAGAAGAAAGAGGAGGGGGGAGAGGTAAGCTGTCTCTCTGAGGCTAGCCTTCTGAACCAGCCCACACACTTTTGCCTGATGCCTTTGAACTTTCTTTTTTTAAATATGTATATGTTTATATATATATGTATATATGTGTGCATATACATGTGTATATGTATGTTTATACATGCATATGTTTATAGATGTATATGTGTATATGTTTCTATATGTTTATATATGTTTATATATGTATATGTGTGTGTATGTATATGTATATACGCACACATATATATTATATATACATATATATATTTCACATCTTTGCATTCCCAGAGTTCACCCACCACCTCCCCTCCCTGACGGCTCCCACTGGTATCCCCCAGTTGTGTACTTCAGTTTGATTGCTAGCTTGCTTTGTCTTTTCTTCCTGGTCTTTTGTTTGTTTTTCCTATGTCCCATCTATGAGTGACACCATTTGGTTTCTTTTTCCTTCTGACTTGTTTCCCCTATGATTTCTTCAAGGTCCATCCATGTTACCAGAAATTCATCAACTTATCATTTTTGATTGATGAGTCATATTCCACTGGGTATATGTGCCACATCTTTTTCATCCATCCGTCTGTCTTGGGACATGTGAGTTGTTTCCTCTTGAACGTGTTATCCAACATAGAGGCAGATATTATTCGTCCGCCCCACCCAAGTTATTTCCCTTCCGTTTTGCTGATATTTACATGGTAAAGCCAACTTCTTTGGCTGAAAATCTAACTCATTCAAACAGCCTTCTGCACATTGTCATCTAAAACGTCTTAGGAAGCACACTGCCCTGGCTTGACGGGCCTTGAGTCTGAGGACAGGATCAGGGGGTGATACAGAGGAAAATACAAATAAAACCACAGCAAATGAAACCCTGGAAGCTGTGTCTGCACTTAAGACACACACCTGAGAGGTGCCTGTGTTCCTGCGAAAGGCAGGGGGAGGGCTGTCTCAGATCAGCCATGGTTGCTCCAGAACACACAGACGCCTGCAGGAAATGCTCAACATCTTTTTCAGGTGGGTATACCTGCCAGGTGTGTTCTGAAATACTGGAACCACCTTTTCTGTGCTTCTTGCCTTGCTCCTTTGTTCCTGCTTGCCCTCTAACTCTCAGTGGGTTGAAGGTCCCGTCGGTCCTCTGGAGATAGCATCCACCCTTCTGTCCCACTGCTTGATCCCTGTTTTATTATCACGGTGCCCCAGTTACTAAACTCAGCTTCTTTTTTTTTTAATAATTAATTTTTTTATTTATATATAAATTTCACAACTTTGTAATCTCAAGGGTTTGCCCCCCCCTCCCTTCCCCCCCTTTCCCTCCTGTTCATAGTTGTGCATTTCATTTTGGTGCTTAGCTTGTTTTGACTTTCCTCAAGGCTTTTATTTTTTATTTATTATTTTCCCCCTATATCCCTTACATTAGTGAAATCATTTGGTTTCTGCCTTTTTCTTTATGGCTTGTTTCTGCTAATATAATTTCTTCTGAATGCATCCATGTTGTTATGAAGTCGTCCAATTTGTCATTTTTAATTGATGAGTAATATTCCATTGTGTATATATACCACAATTTTTTCATCCAGTCCTCTGTTTTGGGGCATTTAGGTTGTTTCCATGACCTTGCAATTATAAATTGTGCTGCAGTAAACATCCGGGTACAGGTATCCTTTTGTACCCACATTGAGGT
>PVHY01006371.1:0-75034 GCA_004024945.1 Uropsilus gracilis | reverse complement strand
TGGCGGACTAGGAGAATAGGCCTACATGGCCTGCCAGGGGAAGCCTCTTAGAAGAGTGAGCTGGAGGTGGCAAAGAACCATGGTGGGAGAGTGGCTGGCAGAGATGTAGCCAGTGTGGAGTTGGATGCCAGCAGGTGGGGGGTGACCAGGGGCTGCTGAGGGCAGGCATGGTGGATTTGACCAGATGCCGCCGAAGGTGAACGTGGTAGAAGAAATGTGTGTAGCTGCAGCAAGATGGCATATTTGGAAAGCTGAGTTTTCATCAGCGTCTGTTGGAAAAGTTTGAAGAGCCTTGGGAAAGCAGAGCAGCTCGGAACGCTGCAGAGAGAAGAAGCAAAGAGAAGACGCTAGAGAAAGACTGGACTTTGCAGTGCCTACAAGGGGCACCAGCATGGACATGTGTTTGGGACTTATGGACTAAATAGTGATTGGGGTAAGATAACTGTCCATTTGTGGTTTTGAGGACTTTGCATTTTCCTGGTTAATTTCCCTTGTTAATAAAACCCTATTGCCTAAAAAAAAAAAAAAAAAAAAAAAAAAAAAAGAAATGTTTTGCACAAAATTGGCTAATATGAATGTGGGGTGAGCAAGGCATATCCCTGGTCCGTAGGGTAGACTGGCAGGCAGGATAAGTTGGCACTCTTGAGCACAGGCAGTTGTCCTCAGGTATAATTTCCTTCTCATCTCAAGGCCGCATTTCTGCTTTGGAGACCTTCAGCTGAACCCTTTCTACCCAGGTTATCTAGGAAACTGTCTTCCCTAAGCCATCCTCTGTGTACGTGCCAAAATATTCATTCAAAAAGTCACCTGTAGTCTTGATAAATTTTGTCATAGACTTAAGAAGAAGAGTGTTTATATAGCACATCCTGGAAATTTCTAGGTTTCCATGATAATCTGATGTTGTCCAACTATTGGAATAAGGCACCTTTAGTTACCTGAAATTCCATCTTCTCTGGGGGACAAGACAGCTGGTAGAACACTGATCAGCAAAGACTATTTTATAAATTCACAAACCCATCAAATTCCATAATTTCTTTATTGTACAAGTGTTGTTGTGGTTTCCTAGTGCAATCTGTATATATTCTCAGAAGACTATTGGTATTTTTCTCAATTCTTCAAGGATTTTGAAGTTGGCCATTTAAGCAAGGACTCGATATGCAAAGACTCAATTCTTATTTTCATAGTGTTGATTTTTAAAAAATATCATGCAATTTATTTGTCTGAGTTGTGTTATTTTTATTATACCATATGTCATTTACAACTGCTGAGCATGCCACTGAAGGCATGTGTCTGCAATCCAGTGCTGAGAGAGTAAATTAAGCATGTAGAAAATGATGTATTTTAAAATGACAGTATTTTTTGGGAACATCTTTGCTTTTATTGTTTGGTTAATTGTTGGCTGAATTTCCCTCAAGGCTGTAAAAAAGCAACAAGTAATGATGCAGTGAAAATCTCAGGGAAAATTATACCATGTTTGTTTCTATTCTCATTAAAGTGAAGAAAATAAAGCAGTGACTGATGGGCTCCTATACAGATACTCTCTCTCTCTCTCTATATATATATATATATATTGCAATATATATATAATATGTCATATGTATGTATTATTGTATGAATATATCATAATGTATTCATTCTCCTATTGATGAATACTTTTATTATTTACAGACTTGAGATTTTATAAGTAAACTGATGTGAATGTTCTTGTAAAACTCCTCTTGAGTATATGATTTCTCTTGGGTCAAGACTTAGGGATATAATGTCAGGATCATAGATAGTTGCATGTTTAACTTTAAACTACTAAACATTTCTTCAAAATTATACTGTTTAACTCTTTCAGGATCAAGGTATGAGCTTGGTCCGCATTTGTGCCAACATTTGGTATTTTCAATCTTGGATTTTAGCCTTTATAGTGGGCATGAAAGGCTATCTGTGATCTTAGTTTATGTTTTCCTGACAATGAATGACAGTGAGCATTTTACATATACCTTATTTGATTTATATTACAAGTTTCTCATCTCTGAGATGGGCTCCCACACTTATTGACTATATATTTTTGTGTGTTTGTGGGAAATGCCTGTTTAAAACTTTTGTCAATTATTTTTATTGGGTAGTTTTTCTCTTTTGTTGATCTGTTGGAATTCTTTAAATTTTCCAGATGTGAATCTGTTTTCAGTAGCTTGACAATTTTATTGACCTTTCTTTTTTTGTTCAGCAAAAAAATGTTGATTTTGATAAAGTTCAGTTTATTCATTTAGTATCTGTTAGTGGTTTTTGTATTCTGTTAAACTGTTGTCTATCTAATATTGTAAAAATAGACTTTTTTTGAGTAAATGTATTAATGGTTATGGGACTATTGTCAATGTGCATAGAATGGTGAAGAGATTGATTTTAATTTTTTCCATGTGATAATCCACTTTTTCCAACATTAGTTCTAAAAATATCTAATCTTTCTCCATTGATTTGATTAATCATCTTTGTTGAAAATCATTTGACAATATTAATGTGTATCTGTGTCTGGATTTTCTTCTGTTCTATTGGTTTACATGTCAATTCTTAGACCCACACCACATTGTCATGATTATTTTAGTTTTTTAGTAAAATTTGAATTTGCATTGAGTTCTCTTATTTTGCTCCTCTGTGGTAAATTTGATTTAAACATTTGATTCTATTTCCTTATTAATTTTAAAATCAGCTTTATCAGTTTCTACAAAGCTGCTGTAATTTTGATTTTTACTCTTTGTCTTAACATCTTTAACAGAGAAGACCTTTGTAACACTTTGAAAAATTAATCTTATTTATACATTCAACAAAATTTGCTGAGTATTATCTTCTGAGTATTCTTATCTGGTGATACAACAATGAACAAAACAGTTAAAGGCTCCTACCTTCATACTGAGGCAAGACAAATATTAGATATAAAAACATGTTTAAGTGCTGTAGACAAAATATTAGAGGACAAAAGAATAGAAAGTGATGAGTAGCTATAGGGACAGGATATTTTCAGCAGGGATGTCAGGAAAGCCTGTATAATAATGTGCACTTGAACTGAAAACTGAATACATTTAAAAGATAAACCATGTAAAATATCTGGAGACACAACACTGATGGCAGAGAGAACAGCAAATCCAAAAGTCTTGAGATGGGAATCTGACAGACACGTTTAAGGAGGGAGCAAGAAGTAGGTCTTTCCTTATATAATTCTGGTTCAAGATGGAAGAGTAAGTAGGATTCTAACTTGGATGTTTGACCTATATTGATTATCCTCTGTCTCATTCCATACTGTGATTAAATGCTTTAAGCATTTCTGGATTTCTTTTATAATTTTTTCTTTTCTTTCTTTTTTTTTTTTTGAGAAACCCAAATGAGGATGTCTTAAACTTAAACTGTAGTCCTTATTATCTCATGTAACAAATGAGGCTTTCAGATTATGACATGGTTCTCCTCATCTTTATTAGTATTATTAGTTTTAGAAAACCTGAGTTAGGAATAATAGAAAACTCATTGTGGACACTGGGTTTAAGTATGGATGGCGGTAAAACCTCCTTAAGCATGGTAAATTGGAATACCAAAGTTTTATATGGAATTAGAATAATCAAATCATTGTCTAATTTAGTGACAGTTCATTAATGTTCTTGTGTTTTAAGAAGTTCTAGTTAAGACAGTATCATGATAATAGTTGGAGCATAATTATATGCATTTAACCATATTAAAGCAAAACGTTTAATTTTGTGTGAATGTTTTAACAAGCGCAAAATAAAAACAATAATAGTTTTCAGACTTGTAGAGAACATTTTCTTTTTTATATATAATATTTATAAATGTAGCTGTTTTCCGAGTTCTAGACATTAGTTTTTCTGATTTATTTTGAACATACTGTTCTTCTATTAGATATGTAGAGCACGGATGAAGGAAAATAACTCAGGATTGCAGAAATGAAATGAGGCAATGATTTCATTGAACAACTTTGGAATGAAATGATTCCATCTACCAAACAGAGTTACTGGGTTCTAGCAGCTAGCCTCACTGCGGTGGCAAAACCATGTGCCTTTGAATGAGGTCCAGGTCACTTATGCACTATAGGGGCAGTTCGATCAGCTGTGGTGTGGGTCTCCTTGACTCCCTCAACCAGTCAGACCATGGTGACTAAGTTTATATGCAATAATATATTGTCAATGATTTGTCTTCTGTTTTGAATTTTCCTTGTGCTGTCATGCTGAAAAGCCTAGACCATGGTTTGCCACTAAAGAGAGATCACCTCAGCTACATGAATTTCTGTCAAGCACTGTGTAGTCCTAAATTTATGTATTATTTAAGCTCTCAGTTATTAACTAAACAGATGGAAGAAACCTGGGTAGTGACATAGCTCAAGTTGAATATAAAATTTCTGCACACAAAAGAATAGTACATTTTTTTATGATTCCAAAAAATAAAAAAATAAATAAAAAGTCTCTACAGGATATAGCTGGTGAAGTATTTTATTTTTATTTCTTGTTTTTATTTCTTGTTTTTCTGTCTGCTCCTCTAAAATTAACAGTCTAGGCAGTTAAAAACAAAACAAAACAAAAACAGCATTGCTTTAATAAAATAAGCTCTTTTAATTTCTCCCCTACTGTCATAGTGAATTTGGACCATGTCAGTTGGTTACTACTAGAATTGCTATCTCACTAAAAATGCATTGTGATCTGCTGCACACATTTAAAAAATACATTGTAATGAGCAAAACTGAGCGGAACACAATTGCGCCGAGGGCAGCTCTGTGATAGGAGGTATCTCCTGTAGTGGCGATGTGTTCCATACCAGTGATAATTTTATTGCAGGATTTGCACTGCCTTCTCCTTGTGGCCATAGAGATACACAGAATGTGTCCATCCGTTTCTAGGAGAAACAGATACTGAGAAAATCTCCTTAGCTTTCTTTCTTACTCTTAGGAAAATCTTAAATAATTAATTTCTAGTTGGAAAGTAAAAAAGATGACAGCAGCCAAATCCTATCCCCCAAAGCTATGCTCCCCTCCTCCCCACCCCCAGCCTTAACTCCTTTTAATAGGTTTATATATATTTGCTGGAGGCAACTTTTAAAAAACATCTTACTGGCCTCAGTTCTCAGGTCTCAGTCATCTTCTGCCTCTGGCCAAACCTTCAGGCATGACTCATTGGTGGAGTGGTCATTTCTAAGGCAGAGAAGGAAGAGAAATTCCCTCTGACTCTTCATTGTATCACCAAAGTCAGTTCAACTTTTATAGAAATATCACAATGCAAGCTGCTGGACAAAGGACCAAGAGAAGAAAAATAGATGTTAAAAGCCAATTCATCCTGTCAGAGAATTTGCTGCCTCTTGTGACCCCTTCTTTTCCTTTGAACTTATCACATGAACATTTGCTATGTGTAAGGGACTGAAGGACTTAAAAGGGACTAAAATAGCCCCCAGTTCTTCAAAATGTGAGTTGGGTAATGAGTTGGCTACTCAAATATTCCTTAAGAAGAAAACGCTGGAAATCACACCAGGGAAAATGTGTTTACAATGGCATATGGTTTATGGCAAGTTCAAAAAGCATATAGGGTTTTTTAAGCCAGATTTTCAGTAGTAGATTTTAAAAATAAAGGTTTTTAAACCAAAACAAACTACACATTATTTTATCTAGCCTTCCATGCTTAGAGAGTTGGAAAAAATCTTCTCAATGTGTGGCTCCCCCTTTGACAGTATTGAAGCAAATGCCCAATTTCCTGTGGAGCAATTGTGGTAGGTACAAGTAAGTGTTGGTTTGCAACCCACTGATTCTTGGTGTTGGCTGCAAGCCAACCCCCCTTAAATATGAAATTACTGATATCGGGACTCACAGCTTCTTCATACTCTTCATTCATGTAAGGACAAATGTCTTCTGCTGATTTCATATCCACACCTATTCTTAAGAGAAACAAAGGCTTTGCTAAAGTTTTGATAGTTTCAGAGATCTGTGAATCTGCCTTCTAATTCTATCCACACAGTAGAAAATGTTCTTCCTTAAAGTTCTCTCATTTTCTTTTTCAACACTGATAGCATTTATAAATTTTGTTTGTGTAATTATTACAAGGTTTCAATGCCAATTGTGGTCTTTAAAATAGACTAGGGGGTGATTTATTTTGAATAAGAAAAGTCATGAAGAGGAAAAGTTGAGTGTTTAGTCCTATGAAAATTTCTTTATTTTTTAATAATTTATTTATATATAAATTTCACATCTCTGTGATCCCTGGGGTTCATCCTCCCTCCGTGACCATTCCTACCCTTTCCCCACCCCAAGTTGTGTACTTCAATTTGGTTGTTGTCTTGTTTTGTCTATTCTTCATAGATTTTTATCTTTCCCATGTCCCATATAGTAGTGAAACCATTTGGTTTCTGTTTTTTTTTTTTTTGATGTGTTTCTGCTAATATGAATTCTTCTAAGTCCATCCATGTTATAAATTTGTCCAATTTGTCATTTTTAATTGATGAGTAATATTCCATTGTGTATATATACCACATTTTTTTCATCCAGTCATCTGTTTTCGATATTTTGGTTGCTTCCATGTCCTTGCAATTATAAATAGTGCTGCACTTTCAAAGTGGACTTACCATTCGATCCAGCAATCCCACTAATAGGAATCTACCCAGAGGACATGAAAACATTAATTCAAAAGGACACATGTACGCACATGTTCATTGCAGCCCTGTTTACAATTGCAAAGAATTGGAAACAAACCAAATGCCCCAAAACAGATGATTGGCTAAAAAAAATGTGGTACATATACATAATGGAATACTACTCACCCATCAAGGAGGACAAACACATGTCATTTGCAGCAACCTGGATGGAACTAGAAAGACTCATATTAGCAGAAATAAGTCAAAATGAAAAAAGAGAAGTACAGGATGGGCTCACTTATATGATGGATATAGGGAAAAACAAGCAAACAAATAAGAAAAAATGAGAACAGCCAATGGGACTGAACCATGGAGCGAGAGAGGAGGAGGGGGAAAAAGGTGGGGGAGGTGAAGAGCTCAAAAGATGAGGATAGTTAACAAATGTTAGTGAAGTGAGAAAGCCCCGGAGTACACAATAATGGACTAATGTAATATAAATATAAATATACATATATATGCCAAAACCCCCCCCCCCACATTTACCAGATATTGGAAGAGAATGGGCCAAGCAACCAAACAACTGAACATCAACCTAACCAACCAACAAATCGCAGAAAAATGGGAGATGGAGTGACTGGAGGGAGGATACAGAGGGGAGATAAGGAGGGGAGAGGTGGGCACAAATGTGACAAATCAATAAAATGAATTTTTCAAAAAAAAAAATGGTGCTGCAATAAACATCCGATTGGAAATTTCTAATGGCTTTATTTGAGGCTGGTTGGGAGAAGATGGCTTTATAGTGTAGGACAGAAAGAGGAGGAAAGTGCAGAAGTTGTTGAGTGGGTTTTACAGGCAAGTTTTATGTCTTAAATGGATCTCGTAGGGGTGCTCATGAAAGCAACTGAACCTGATATTGAAGACCTTGTACTCTTCTCAGGTCTCAAATTTATGAGAAGTACATATTTTGCTCTGCCAAAGGGGATCCAAAACATTTCCCTCCTGCAGTTCTAGGCAAATAGACCTGGGTGGACCCAGTAAACAGGAATGAACAGTTTTGAGTCAAAAGCAGGGAGACTTTGAACACTGGATAGAGAACTAACCAAAGAAAATTAAAATGTTCCTTCAACTGAACAGAGTAAGAAATAGCTGCAAACATCGTGGTGAAACTTTGAGCAGGGAATACTAAACAAGTTCTCAGAAAAAACAAACAGTAAACAAAAATAGGCTGGGCAGTTTGCTCTGTACCAATGTCTGATATTTATTATAACTGGTTTTGATATCGGGAGGGAGAGAGGAAAGCTTTCACCTAAAATTTCTTTTACCTAAAATAAATATCCTGCTTTTCCTAAATTAGGGAAAAGCCTCTACAAGGCTGGAGCATTTGTTAACTCTTAAGCGTTCACAGACCAGTTGTCTTTGTTATTCAAATACCTGCCACTTCCAGGGAGGGGGGACTGGGGTGGGGGGTGGGGGGAGTGTGCCCTGACTCCCAGCAAGAGGGAAAAAAACTTTAAAAGCCCGCTGCTTGCCCGCTGTCCCAAGGCCTTGTCAAAGCACTTTATATTGTGGGTTCTTCTCACCACCCACAGCCACCTTATTATAATTCCAAAGCCAGAACAGACTCTCAAAGTGAGCAGATTATTTATTACTAAACAAATTGATTACCTAAGTAGGTACTGCAAGATAAACCTGAAAAATCCAGTTATCTCACCATTGTCCAAACTCTCTGACCTTTAGTCTCTAATCACCCCACCACATGTCCAATTAATTTTAGTTCAGTAACACATGTTCCAAACTCAGGGCATCTTTCTTTTCCTTTGAAATGTTCCGGCTTTCTCCAAGCATGTGATTGAAGGCATGATGCCTTCTTCTTGCTTGCTTCTTTAATATAGGCAGTATTAAAAACTCAAGACAAAGGAACCAACAAAGTCCATTTACTCAGGTCTAGCCCATGGCTGCTCCAAAAGCATCTAAGCTAACCAGGAATGACAAACTCCAACATGGAGTTCAAATTTCCAAACTCTTCAGACTCCCTTCATCACACACACTCAGCTTGTGCATGCTGAGGTCATGAATCCAACAGCCCGGGACAAGGCCAAGGGTGGCTACATTGGCAGCCAAACTCACATCCCCTTCTAAAATGCCTCCATTTCAAAATGGCTGATCCTTCCTCTTCTTTGTGCTAAACTTTATTTATATCGTATTTCCTTTTGGTTCCCACCAAGGCAGGACTCAGGAGGGAGTCTGTCAATCGGCTCACATCACAAAAGCTTTGTTTTTCCTTCCTCCTCCCCTATGAATTCTAATCTTGAAATTTATAATTCTAAGGCAACAGGGAATTCACTCCTTCTTTCTAGATTTATCAATGTATGGCATCAGCAATGTTAATGGAGGTACCCAGGGGTATCCTCCAACAGTTTGAGTCTTGGAAATGCTATCTTCTACAGATAACTCAAGGCAAATACAAACAACAACAATATGAATGGACTGGGGAAATTCCCCTTACAGAAATAGATGATACATTTCAATCAGCAGTGAAATGGAGATGGGGGGGAGGATGTGAACCTCTTGGCTCAAGAGACTGGTGATATAAAGCAGTGATATGGACTGCCATGTGACTTGAAAGCTCTTCATCTCTTCTGCTCTTCATCTTTAGGGGATCCCACTTCCCTCCTTCCATGGCCTGCCTCTGTGCTACTAATTTCTCAGGAGATTTGAATAAACTAGGCCTTATTTATCACAAGACTGAGATTGATAGCAAATAATTTAAAAATAGCTTAAAGAAGGGGCATTTCAGTTTAATTGATACCTGGCTATTCCTTAGTGCCACAGGCTCTTTGGCCAGATTAGTTTGGTCTTGGTAGTGATTATCTTGCCACATTTATTTATTTTTGTCCAAATAGTAGCTTAAGATCTCCTTTAGTCAGATTTTTTTTAAAATTTTTCTTTGTAGTTAAGGACCGAATGACCTCCATAGCAAACATATAGGTGGAACTTCTGGTGTTATTTCAGCACAAACTATTTATAACGATAATTAAAAAACTAGGATATAGGTTCTAGCAAGCTCTGTGTTCTCCAGATGGGGAGGAAGAAGGAGAGGTTACTAAAACTGGAATTTCTCCTTCCAGGAGACCTTTGAGAAGGCAAGCCTGAGCAGTAGCAGCAGTGGGGCTGCCAGCCTGAAGAGTGAGCTCTCTGAAAGTGCAGAGCTGCCTCCGGAAGGCTTCCAGGCACCCTGTGGGAAGGACGAGGACCGGGCCTGTGAAGAAATCCTGTCAGATGATAACTTCAACCTGGAAAACATTGAGAAAGGTACTTCTGGGGGAGGGTTTCAGCATGAATAGATCCTTGACTCCTTTCTATTCCAAGGTTCATCTGCTTTTCACTTTTATTTATTTTTTTTTAATGATGGTACAGATATATATTCAGAGCTGGAGGATGAATTGGACATTTCGGATAACTGCAGCAGCTCCAGTTCAAGCCCTCTGAAAGAATCGACTTTCAGTAAGCTTGCTTTCCCTCTTTGTGGGGTTCCAGCAGAAAGCAGTTTGGGTATCATACTCTAGTCAAAGAAAGGTCATCCTAGGGTTAGCCCATGGTTGGTTTTCCAGCTACAAAGTTTGTGGGGACAGGTGTGTCTATCAATTTGAGAGCCCAAAGAGCCATCAACAAGCATTGCATTTGTCCATTGCCTCAACTATCAAATGAAGTTCCATTATTTCTACTAGCAAATGTAGGTTCTACCTGGGAAATGGAGATGACTAATTTGGAGACCGACTAAAGAACATGATAAGGAAGTGACCATTACGTCCGTGGCTTAGAGATTAGAAACCTGGTGGAGAAATGAGTATTAGTGTAGACTAAAGTTATATATACTTTCATTTGCACTGATGTAAAAGGATGCCTCATTTTTAAAGCACTAAAGTAAAATAAAATTTCATTGTTTATAAACTTTAAATATATGTAAATTCTTTCCATATGTTTATCTTGACTCCATATTGGAAACAGTATAGAAAGTAATTACATCAAAGTATGAGAAAAAGAAGGAAAAATATATAGATAAAATTTAAAGGATAGAAGTCAATTTGTCAGTAAACCTGAAACTGGAAGAGAAGTTAAAATAGGAAAAGGAGAGAATAATTCTTTTGAAATAGTAAGTTAATGGAACATTAAACAGGATAGAAAGAAATACTTTGAAATAAATTTACTGTAAATAATTCCTTCTCACCAATGACTAGTCTATGAAAATCTTATCAGGGAGGTTTAAAATAATTTCTCTATGGATTACAGTAGAATCCTAGAATTTAGCTGCATTCTTGGTTCCTTTCCAAACTTATTTTGTTCATCAAGATGGTAACAAAGTGCTCCAGATTTTCTGAAACAACTCTAATTCCCAACACTTTGCTCTGTTTTCTTAGTAAATTCTTGCCTGTTAGATAAAAATGTTCTGATTTGTGATTGAGAAAACAGGAAAAAAATTCATGAATATAAACATATTATAGTAAATTCTGAAAGCAGCTTATTATTGTTTTGAAATGAGCTCAGTATTATATGTTTCTGTTAACAATGATGGGGAGGGTCTGTGAGGAAGCAAAGAAGGAAAGTTGGACCCTTGTCATATGGTAACTTGTGGTTGTCTTGGCAAGTGCTTTAGGCTGATTATGCCACAGATTATTATATGTTGTTAACTATTAATAGTGGAGCTTCTTTGTTTAGCATCCTTTCTGGGGTGGGGGGAGGGACAATTAAACAAACCTGTCAAGTAACTAGTAATTTACAATGTTGCATTTTAACTGATATTTTCAGAAATTAAGACAGCTTTTTAGTACATACAGTTCTGTATAATCCAGATAATTGAATGCAGAAATTTAAAAACAAACAAAATTAAAATTTAAAGCAGGATAGTAGTTATTTTTCTATTCTTGTTTCAGACATTTTAAAAAGAAGTTTTAGTGCTTCAGGAGGAGAAAGACAATCTCAAACAAGGTATGTACACATTGAGCTTGTGTTTAGATTCTGCAGTACTGTGTTATGGAGGGCGAGATTGAAACCTGATGTCCAGAAGTTACCATAGGAAGAGAATAATCTAGGCTACTCTCAAAGACCTCATTATAGTCTACCAAGCAGTATCCTGAAAACAGTACTAAGCTCCACTCGGGTTCTGGTCTGTCTTTTCTTTTTTCCCTAGATTCTTAACCTTCCATCCTTTAGTTTCTCTGAACTCACGGGCCAATGCAGGGAAGGGCAGTGGTGCTTCAGGACTCATCATGAAGACCTGACCCATTGTGTCTTGTTTATCCACATTCCCAGGGTGTATGTGGCAAGTGTGAACCACATCCCAACCCCACCCAGTCAGCAGGAAAGAGAAATGGCAGGTGGAGACACACCCCTTCCTCTTAAGGACCAGGAAGTTGTGTGCATCCTTTCTGCTCACGTATTGAACAAAGAGTCATAAGATTACATCTGTACTGCAGAGAATATGGGATGTATTTGATGGCTTCTGATTTATAAGGCAGAGAAAACTTATATTGAGATAACTTGTGGTTTCCCCAATAGTTGTTTCTTGACCAAGGACTGCAACCAAACCATTAGGTTTGGCATTTTGCCAATCTCAGGTGGCTTTCAGGAAGCAGAGGCAGTGGCACTGGGTGAGGTTGGTGGGAGGGCAGTCCGATGGCAGTGGTTTTAGAAATTGTGGAGTCAGGAGTTAGTATCAATAAATTGAAATAAGCCAACATTAAGTGAGTTTATAAAGAAGCAAGACCAGACTCCAGAGAACTCGCAGAAAGCTGCCCAAATTTTGAACTTTTCAAAGATGATTTTATTCAGTTTGCAGAGAAAATGTTTCAAGAATCCAGGCAGTTGTCCCACTAATGTCACTCTCTGCTGTTGTGTTTGTGGTGAGAGAAAGAAGACAACTCTAAGTTCCTTTGAAGTAGTGAAGTCTTAAGGCTGGTATATGAAAACATGACATTAGTTTTAGAAGGCCCTACAAACTACCATAATATGAAGCTTTTTTCAGGAATATAATTAATGGCCAGACCAAAACGAACTAACCCCCACCTCTTAAGAAGTCCAAACTTTCCCCCATTTCCTGCCCTCCACCCCCAAATCACTGAAATTCCTCGAAGCCAAACTCAAAGATGACATAGCAGGACAATGACGAGAGAGAGAGAGAGCCCCCTTCCTTAGTTCTGGAAAGTCAGCCTTCACAAAGCAGAGGTGAATCTCCAGACACCAAATCTCCCTCACCCAACTCACACATGACAGGGTAGTGTGCTCTACTCCCCAGCTGCTGGCAAGTTTTCTGAGCACCAGAAGGGCCCCTGCCTGTTCAGGTAAAGTCTGTCAGCTCTGTGCCTGTTCAGGTAAAGTCTGTCAACTCGGCAGGAAGCACAGTGCACTGGGGTAGTGTCTTCACTCCCAGCAGCTGCGGAGACCTGGGAAGTCATCCAAACACCTCTGGAAAAGCAGTTGGCCAACTCAACGGAAAGTGAACAATTCAGAGTGCTGAACTGGCAAGGTGGTGCTAGTGAAGTCCAACAACTAAGGAAAGTCACAGCACAAGAGTGAGAACACACCCCTACAACAACAACAACAACAACACAAAAAAGAAGATTGACAGCCCATTTCCACTTCCACCCAAAGATGCCCCCTGGTAAACACTCTCAGAAAAACACAGAAGAACAAGTTAGACCCAAACAGCCTAAAGGAGAGAAATACCGAGACAGAAGAAGGCAAACTCTACAACAGAAGCCATAGCTGCCCAACACCCTTTCTAATTGCAGAGGTACTGGGTCCTTCAAAACTACCACCAGAAGCCAGAAGTCACCACAGCAACATAGGCACAAAGGGAGATTTAAGCACAACCTGGTAAAGGTTCCTGATTATCATGCCAACCAATACAAGAACCATAGTTTCCCATTATGTAGAGCAAGCCCGAAAGGAAAGCATAAAAAGGAGGAAAATGCTAATATTCAAGCAAGCTCTACAAGAAACAATATGTCACCGAAGGAAGGATAGCCTCCAGAATCCAAAAAGGATGACATAGTAGAAATGCCACATAACAGAAATTCCCAGAACCCAGAAAACAAGGTATTGCCAAAGTAGCATTTTAATAGTACAAAATTTAATATTACAAAAATTAGACAATAGGGAACTTCCAGTTGACCCATATTTTCTAATGATAAACAGGTCATTCATGCTTAATATATTTGGAGACATATTCACTTAATATGATTTGCTTTTAATGAGGCCTTTGGATTACCAGAATAGAGATTTAGAGATTTGATTTACATCTTTGTCCTTTGCAGTTAAGTGACAATTCATAAATGAGTGTCACTTGTAATTATGTTATAGTTATTAATCTGAGTGATCACAGGTAACTACTTTAACTAAGATCATTCACACTCTGTTGAGAGATAATTAGTTAGTGTAATTATGTTATAGTTATTAATCTGAGTGATCACAGGTAACTACTTTAACTAAGATCATTCATACTCTGTTGAGAGATAATTAGTTAGATCTCCTGAATATGTGGAACCATGAGTGACTAATGGTATCTGCTCATATTTTACCCATTGGACCATTTGCCCAAGAAAGTCTATTTCAAGTTTCTGGAGAGGTACCTTGATTCCTCAGAAGGAAATTAACTTAAATCTAGTTCCTAATACCTGAGGTGACCAAAGATGAAAATTTCTGGTTAAGCATTCTCTGTGCACTAGTAAGCAAGGGCCAAATCTGAATTCTAAGTTCCATCTAGTAAGTAACCAAAGGCAGACAGAAAGAAATTAGTTATTCAATGCTATTTGTATATTGCTTTTAATAAATGCACACAGAAACTTTGATGGTCTACTTGAATAGTTGTTGATGAGAACATGGGGAGTTATTTTAATGGCCTGATAAAGTATAATTTACATAAAGTAAATACATATGCAAGTGTATAGTTGATATGTTGTGAATATTGATATTCCTGTGAAATCACAAGATAGTGAACATAACCATCTAAATGTGTCCTGTATTTCTTTATATTCTACACTCCCTACCCCATACAATCACTGATCTTCTTGCAGGGTTATAGATTTGTCAGCATTTTTATAATTTTATGTAACTCAGATTATGTAGACATACATACACTTATCTTTCTGCTTTCTTTTAGTGAGCATAATTATTTCAAGATCAATGTATGTTTTGCATGGCTGTAGTTCTTTTTTTTTTTTTAATTGTTAGGTAGCATGGGTAGTCTTTCACTGTATGGATATATAACAGTTGTTTCTCCATTCATCCATTAGTGGGTATTTGACTATTACAAATAGTATTTGTATTTGGCTATTACAAGTACAACTGTGATGAACATTTGTGTCCTTGTGTGGACACAGACTTTTTTTTCCTTTTGGGTAAACACTAGAATTTTAATTACTGCATCATATGGTAGTTGTACACTTAACTATTTAAGATACTGCCAAGTTGTTTTCCAGAGTGGTCATAGCGTATTTACATTTCCAGTTTGAGAGATTTCAGCTCTACCTGTCTGAGAGGAACTAAAGTAAATGTGGTATTTGTGGAAGTCATCTTTTATTTTCATGTGTACATCTTTGAAATAAAAAAAAGAGGGAAAATAGATTTCCCTTTTCATAATCAAACTCAAAAAATGTTATCTACTTTGAAATAACCATGTGAAATGAATATCTTTATTTTTTTATGTTTGGTTGATGATTTTTTGCTCATTAACAGATTTAGCCAAAAACTAAGTTAATACCTATATCAAGAAAAAAGCAATTACAATTCAATAATTAGAACTTTGTTTGAAATGTCCAACTCTAATCATTTTAAATGATCTAAGTGATATAAAATCAATCTCTGTTACTACTTGTTAGGAAAAAATTAAGAATGGGCTTAACTTTTATCAGTTTCTATCTGGGTTTTGTGGTCTCATTCACTTAGATAGACAAATAGTTCTAGTTCAATGAGTCATAGCATTTTATTTCAACTTACAAATAAATTATTCTGTATAGTGAATCTGATAATTCACACAGGGCTTCTACCTTTGTCATATTAACCTAGGTAAACATTGATCAATGTATTATGGACTTTTAATGAACATTTGTTCATTCATGCAGTTGATATTTTTATTATTGTGCGCTGGGATATACAAGACTATGTCGGGTCCATCTTTGCAGTCCCCAAGGGCACAGTGTATTGCATGTAGATACCAGCCCCCAAATTCTTGCTAATAGATGAATGAATAAATTCCATATTGTTGTAATAAGACTGAGATCTCTTCTTCTGATTTGAACTTGCAGCCTTTGCTATAGGTCACAGCTTAAGACCCATGCTTTTTTCAAAGATTCTGTTGCTGAGGCAACAAGATTTCTCCATGCCTGCTTGCATTCTGTTGCCAAGGTAACAGGGTAGAGTTGGAAGGCTGGTTTGAGACAGGGGATGTTTGCAGTATTAGAGATACCTGTGGTTCTCAACTTCTTTCATGGATTCTTGTATGCATAATCGTATTGAAGATTTTGTGCCTGGCTCTAATCTGTTTTTCAAAGATGACTATGGATATTTGGGACCACCCAGAATTAGACATGTGACTAGAAAGCCTCTTTTGTAATCTCAGGACCTATTAGAACCTAGCAGAAGAAAATAATTTACCCTACACTTGAATTAACTTTATGAAAATTTTAAAAGTTAACACCACCAGTCTCTACCCTACCTGTGAGTGGTTTGGGGTGGAAGTTGCAGGCTGACTGACACTCATATTCTGTACTTTGCTTTCTGTTTGGACTGATGAATTCTGGATGAAGTCATTCCAGATCTAAAGCATTTTGGAAGAGATGAAGAGATGACCACTCAGAGTGCTTTGAAAGTTTCCATTTCTCCGAAATTCTGTTTTATCAGTTTGAAGTGCTATTGGTCAATGCCTTTTTCAAAACTATCTGAGGACATTATGTTAAGACATTTCTGGAATGTTACTTGTGTATCAAGGCATTTCTGTTTATTTTTCAGCTTACTGTATTGTAAGAAATCATCCTTAATGGCCTTCTCATTCTATTGGACATAAATGGTCAACCTGGTTCCATTAGAAGTGAATTTCCTTTAGGCTCTGCCAAATTCCAAAACTTCTGTCCACCTGTGGATCTGCAGTTGTATAGTCCAAAATTGCCATTTCTGGTTATAACAAGTCTGTTATTGTTTGGAATTTCAGAGGACCAGGTTTCCTTATATTCATGATACACTTTTCAGAGGATTAAATAGTGTCTCAGCTGTATTGACACACAATATTGTATTTTGAAGGCTGTTGGGTCTGTTTCTTTTCATCACTTCATGTCCAGTATCTATACAGTTCCCATACTTAACAGGCACATAAATATTAGTGAATGAATGAATGAATGAATGAGATGGCTGTTTTTTCAAGACCCCCTAAAATATACTAAAGGGGAATTTAAAATTATTTTAGGGAGTAGCAAAGTTATCAACATCTTCAGAATAGTCCATTTCACATAAACTACTAGCACTTTTTTTTTTTTTGATATATAAAAATGCCTGTAAGTTTGACTTCTTCTTAACTGTAGTGGGAATCTAATTGACTCAACCTGTAAGTGCCTATCAGCCCTCAAGAGGCTTCACACATTATGAATAAAAGATTCCCAGAAGTTACATAGTTACCCACCTTTTACAACAACGGGGTACCTGAGTTGTGGCAGGTTCAGGTTTTGCAACTGGGTGTTGATGTCAGTCATATCTGTGAAGACAGAAGGCAACTCCCTCAAAAGCAGGGACTGGATCTACTGTGGAATATGAAGGCAACCGCTACGTGTGACACTTGAGTAACTAGTTGGACAGACGAACTGCATTTATAGTGTTATTTTGATATTTAAATATAAAACTGAATGTAAACAACCTCATTATGTAGTGCATATTTTGAAATTATAGTATTTTTGGGATATTGTCTGCTAAATAAGCATGAATGTAACTGTTAGGAGTCCCAGTAACCAGCCAGGATCCATGCTGTGAATGAAGAAAAACTTTATTCACTATCTTCTCTGGCTTCAGAAAACTGAAGAGGGAATGGCAAGGTTCCTCCCCATGAGTGGCATCCCTGTTCCTCTAATATTAACTCACCTTAGGAGACATTCCCTAGGAGATAACAGCAAATTAATGAATGTATCCCCACCCCCGTGTATTCCTCAGAAACTGGTATTTTTCCTATCTGATTTTTCCTAAGCTCCTCTCCTTGTTTAAAACATTGTAAACCTAAAAAGTGTTCTAGGACCCAATAATCTGGCTGGATGTTTCATGTTCACATTCAGTCCCAGTCACCTTGACTGAGTTCAGTCTCTCTAGTTCATCCTCTATTTCCTGCCTGGTTTCCCAACATGTAACTGCCTGAAAATTTAAACTTCTGCTTGTGGTCTGCCTTCTGTTTCCAGTGGCTAATGCTAGACTCATCTAGAAGGTTTTCAGAAAGCACCTGCTAGGGTGCAGCATGTGTGCTAAGAGACAGGATGCTGGGAAGACCCTGTGGTCACTGAGAGCTTAAATCACTTGGAATTTTCTGAGCAGAGGGAACATCCTATTTCTTTGCTCTTAAACATGCCTCTAATGTCAGGGCTGAGCAGAGTACATTAACTCTGCAAAATGGCAGGTTTTATTTAATTTTCAAGACTTTTGGAAACTCAGGCTGAGAATGGGCTGGAAAGATTAATGGGATCAGGAAAGCAACTTGGTGGGGGGTTGCTGGCAGGGGGTGGTGGATAGGAGGAGAGGGAAAGGCTAGAGAAGAATGAAAAATCAGATGAAAAGATTTTGGTTTTTGGTTTTAGCCTGGCACTTAAATTTTATAGTGAATAAATGAGTGCTAATTTTGTTATGCTTCATAGGATAGCTAGATGCTGCATATATGTCTCAAAATTCTTGTCAAAAATTTTTGAAAGAGAGGGTTGGGGATAAGAGAATTAACCAACATGTTTATTTGTATTTGAATCTTTATATTCATTTCTACTCAGTGAATAACATGTGCCTTATTCATAGTGTTTATCTTTTTAAAAATCATTTCATTGAAGTCATATTATACTATAACACAAATTTCAGTTGTGCACCATAACTCAGCATCTGTAAATACTACATTAAATTCACCACAGTTGTTTCATTAAAAATAACATTAAGACAATGACTTTAATTTACTGAGGGGAAAAAAGGGTGACAGTTATTTAAGACAGTTCCTGGTGAGGTGAAGGCACTGAGAGCAAATTGCAAAATGCTGACAAAATCTAGAACTTAGGGTAGGACAAATAAGTGATTTTAACATTGAAAACATTAGGAAAATATAATACTCTTAAAGGCAAAAGTCATTTCATAGAAAAGTTACTTTTTTGAGGAAAGTAGGACAAAGCATAGAAAATACTACATGTAAAGTTTGAAGCATTATTTCTTTTTAATACAAAATTAGTGATTTGATTTTCAGTGTAACAAGAAAACCATTCAAGAATAAGATTTAAGCTCCTCATCATTCCAAGTGCATATAAAACACTGCCGGGGTGAGCTTCTTCCACTTGCCAGTGGAATGTCAGCTCTGCTTTGAGTTCGAATACGTTTTTTCCTCCTTTTTATTGAACTCTTGAGCGCTTCTTGGAGAGGTGGGGGTTGGGGGTAGTAACCTTTATTTATTTTTCTACTGCAAGCCGTCGTGGAGTGTAGGTTTTCAGTAACTGTCAGTCAAATCCAAGTTAAACAGGTTCCTGCTAATGGCCTCTCCTTCTGTTTTCAGAGACTTCGCTGGCGGAACGGGGTCACGACCCAGGCCGGGTAGGTTGGTGTTGCTTGCACTAAAATCACATGTGCCTCCCTGAAATGAAGTGCAATTTGTGTTACAGTTTCATATCTTTCCCCCTTTTATTTCTTCAGCTTTGCTGCCTTTTGACCTGCTTCTACAAGTGCCGCCTCTCAGACTCAGGGCCCACGTTAAGGAGCTAGAGGCCGAGTTAGTGACAGGGTGGCAGTCCCACAGCCTCCCCGCTGTGATCCTCCGCCGTCTCAAAGATCATGGTAGTAGTTTATTAGGTCAAGTTGATGCCAAGCATGCAAGGGGTGAACACAGAATGATGTTGGGCCTGAACTGTCTGAATGAGGCTTGGGAGGTGATTTTAACACAAAGGGCAGGGCAGAGTTTGTTTTGTTTCTCCACCACTATTAGCTTGGCAATTTAAGGGCGTCCACATGCTTTCTGTGTTCACTTATTTGAGAGCTATGTTAGGCTGTTACTCTAAACTTTGAATTTCTGCTTTGTCGGTAGTTGTTATGCTTGAAGTACATACCTATACTAACAAAACACAGTAACTAGATTTTATAGATTTCTGTAGGGGCCACCCCTATGTGATATAAGAGAGTGAAGGATATTTTTCTTCTAGGTCCTTTACTCTGACACAGATGCTTCCTTTAGTTATTTCTTGTTTTTATGTAAACAATATTATGTCACATAGTCTTTCTAATAATTAAAAGTTACGAATTCTTAAAACAGAAAATTTTATGTAGTTGCTTTGGGAAAAATAATGTGCTAATGTTTATCATTTCTATTAAAGAGACCCAGGTGGCAATAGTAATAGTAAAATTATCACTTAAACCTGGACAGTTCAGGAAAAAAGTTTAGTGATTGTGCCTTTGACATGTAAGTACCTGACTCTCAAGTATAACCTCCTATTTTACTAGTTTGGCTCATTTGGAATTATTGCTTAATGCTATTTTCACGCTGGCTTCCTTAGTTCACATTCTTCTGTATCATTAAGCCTTATAGTGAACATAGGTGATGTGAATTTATTGAATGTAATATTAGCTGATGTCATCATATTTACTAAATTTGTCTTGAGTTATTGACAGTTTGAGGTCATTTATACCGTGAGCATAAATGCACAAAAAAGATGGTTTTGTTATTAAGATGTCCAAAGTAGTCATGTTGACTATGGTCTACCCCTGCTTCTACTATCAAGGTAAGTTCACAGCATCATGATGAAGCTAAAATGATTGTGGATTGATTTTATAACAGTAGAGAAATTCACAGTTCTTTTGTGATTCATAGCAGGAATTCCTTTTCCTAAAGGGCGTGTTGAATTAATTCAGGTTAAGACCTGACTTTATGTCAATGAAATGGATGAGATCTCTGCATCTTTAAATAAATGACTTACATTATAGCATGGTTTCTATGTAACATATTCCTTAGACCTATAATTTGTTATACAATTCAATTTTTAAAATGTCATTGATTCATGGTTTTTTCATATCTGAAACATTTTGGTAGTTAGTATAGTTTTAGTATTATCACTGCTGTCAGTGAATGCTAAATTTAACCATCAAAGAGCAGTTCATTTCTACTAAAATTGTAGCACACATTGATGCATATGAAAAAATTTGGGGTTGCTACCTTTTGGGTGATTCTACTTTTCAGTAAAAAATAACCTTTGTTATTCTCCATCTTGATGCAGATTGTTTTTCTGCATTTTGTAATATGCAGAAGTTATATCTTGTAAAATGCTACGGGTAAATTAAGATTGTTGATTGCCTTATGTAATTACAAACAACTGTTCCCAACCCCAACGACTTTCCTCATCTCACCTGGAAGTTGACTCCCTTCCAGTTGTCACCTCTGTGTCTCTAGCCTGGTTAAGAGAATGAGAAGGTGACATGGCCACTGCTGTTCAGTGTGATGTGAGTTGTATCTTGAGTATTGGCAATGCAGAACAGGGAAAGCTCTCAGGTATATATGTAGTTTACTGGGTGGAAAAAAACAACATATTTGTGTATTTTCATTTATGTGACATTTGCTTTAGCTTTGTTGGGTGGAATGTAACATGCAGTAAATTACGTCTAGCCTACGGCCACCACCCCATGGTGGTGCCTAAATATTATGGGAAAAAACTGGCGAGGAGGGGAGGATTTTGTTAAAATGGATGTGCCCCCAGGACTCTGTCTAGTGTGGAAAGAGAATTTTTCAGTATTCCTGGCATCACAAGGGGTAAGGACTATTCTCTTAGGATGCCCAGGGACTGCACAAACTTGCCTGGTGGATCCTCCAATATGTACTACTAGGTTCACTGCACTTAATATATAGTAGTAAGCAATACACTTCCAAAAGCCTATAGAACAGAGGATCGCAGAACCATTTCAAGTTAACCTGACTAAAAATCCTCTTGTTCTGGCTTTTAATCCTAATAAGATTGTGTCTGTGGTTTATTTATACATAGTCTTTATTCTAACTAGAAGTTTGCAGTGCTTGTTGATGGAAATGAAATTTTGGGAACCCTGTGTTGTGTGGGTGAAGATATTATCAGTAATTAACAAGGAGTTAGTGACCAAATAAACAATTTAAATGTTAATTACTTTAGCTCTGTTTTCCAAATGTTACATATATATATATGTTACCACTTGGTCATATCTGAGTACCATATAGAGTATTATTTTCTTAATACATGTTTCTCATTGTATATATGTTTCTCATAACAAAAAATTGACTGTTTTTACTTATATTTGTTTAGAGGGGGGTTTTTTATTACAAATGGGAAATAATCCTTGCCTTAAATAGAGAACAGAAATAGATGTAATTTGAAGTTAAGACATTATTAAATTCTAAATAGATATTGTTATCTGCTTATCCCATGACCTGTTTTCTTTGTTATAAAGAAAGCTAATTAGCTGATATTATTAGCTAGTATTTGAAATGCTGATGACAGACTTGCTCCATAATGAGCTTAATTTTTGATATAATCAGTAGAGAAACATTTGAAAAAGGAATACCTTTCCCACTATGTTCTTATACTTGATCTATTCACTGCAAAAAATTATGCTGTACAAATGCACCATGCTGAAAAACTCAGTTCTTTAAAAATAATCTATTGGTTTTGTGATCATATCAAGTCC
Source organism: Uropsilus gracilis (assembly GCA_004024945.1). Taxonomy (NCBI): domain Eukaryota; kingdom Metazoa; phylum Chordata; class Mammalia; order Eulipotyphla; family Talpidae; genus Uropsilus; species Uropsilus gracilis. The sequence goes on along the minus strand of PVHY01006371.1, from coordinate 52,528 downwards.
GTTCATCAAACTGGGTATTTTGAATAAAAGAAAAAAACAGTCTAGGACCTGTTGTATAATATAAAAATCGATTCCTACAGAGATGGGGGAAAGGAAATATACAAGGTCCCTGTATATTTGTGAAAATAAAATCATATCAAAACATTGCACAAGAACTGCATCCTTTGTCAAGCACACAGTACATTATGACGTTACAGATTCTATTAGCGTGGGTCAAATGTAAATTTGGGGGGCACTAGCCTAATCCAAATTTTAAAGTTCAAATGTAACATCAGCTAAGAGTGTGGCCTGACTTGACTGGATTAATACTGTCATTTTTTCACAGAAATTGTCACTTTGTGATCTCTGGGTCTTAATTATGTTTTCTTACTACATGACTGAGAATCTATTTTTACACATGTCTTTTTTTCATAAAGGTCAGACCTAACTAAAGTAGTCAACATTTCATCCAGATATTCAGAAAGTTCAGCTAGCATTGTAATTGTCCTTATTATGAGCAACCTTACTTCTAAGTGAGCTGTTGACAGAAACGATTTAATTCTAAATTTCACAATTGTCAAAGTGATTTTGAGTTCAGGTTTTTTTCTCATCTTCTTGCATGACAATTATTTTTGCATATAATAATGTGTTCACCAGACTTTAATGAAAGCTCTTATAATGCTAATCTAAACTATGGAATACGTTGCTACATGCTTTTCTAGATTGTTTGTTGGGACTTGAGTATATTAGATATACTTCTCAACCAGATTGTGGCATTGTTAGTAAAGTTTGCATATCTTTTGAGTATTTCTTTTGCGATCAAGCCCTTGGAAATGAATTATTATTTGACCACTATTATTAGTAATAAAATATAACTAATAATAAAAAACCATTATTATTTGACCACTATTAAAAACCTTGTTTATAAACTCTTAAGACTTACCATTTGCAATAAATGCATAGTCAACCTTATGATTAAACATTAGGAAAGCAATGATAGTTTTAATGCTAGACTTCAGATTAGGGAAGGAAGAGGATGTAACAAATTTCCTTTACGGATCATTTGCTTTTTAATTCTTTTTACCAAGGGAGACCAAGGAAACTGATGCCTGGAGTTACTACATTAAACCTCCCTATCACCTACTAGGAAACATAATCAATTAGCCTGATGGTAAATTTTAGCTCGTTGGTGATTATTATATCAAACTTTGTTGGATAAACTGAGGCATTCCCTTCTTTCTATTTCCTGGGAAGGTATTACTATTGTGAGGACTGCCTTTGCTGGTATTTGACCTGATTTTGGAGTGTGGTCACCCTTGTATTTTGCTATCCAAGGAACTAGCACAGCCCCATCTTACTTCCAGTCCCCAATTCACATGTCCGCTTCAGCTGTGTCCTCTCCACAAGAAGGCAAGGCCTTTCTGGGTCTTTCTCTTGCTCTGTCAGCTAATTTCAGAGGTATAGAGACTTGGGACCTCTGAAGAACCTTTTAACTTCTGACCCCACAAAAGTCCCACCCCACCCTAAACCCAATGGGGCTAGGGCCCATACTATGATTAGGGTTTCTCGGAGCTTTCCATGGGAACTGATTCACCATACCTGAATCCCTAACTTTAGAGAGTCCATCAGTCAGCTCTCCCCTCCTTTCTACCCCACCTCAGACTTAGTCCAAAGTGAACTGAAGTTTGGGTCCTTCTGAGACTTTATTTTCTTCTCCTTATCTCTTTGTCCCCGCTCAGAGGAGCTTTATCTCATCCAGGATGGGCAAGAGGCAAGATTTCTTCAGCAAATCGTTTTGCATTGTTCTGCTTTCTGCTTGGACCATTGCTCTTTAAAGCCCAATAAAATAAAGCTTTTACTCTCTGTACTTCCCCATCTTGTGGCAGGAAACTCTGCTACTTGCAGACAGGTGGCTTATGGAGTCCACTGTAAATGTAAGAAGTAATATAGCATAAATTCTCCACTCTGTTTTGCCATGCATATTGTGTAGTCATTTCTAGGAAACTTTTTAAAAGTTTTTCAATGAAGTAGCATTGATTTACAGCATTGTATGTGATATAGGGGAAGAGGCTCACACCTCCTCAGATATATGTCACCACTCCACCCTCAGCCCCCTGTACCATCTCTAGGAACTGTGGCTTTAAAATTCCTGAAGTTATATTTTACATTTTGAAACAGTAACTAGCAAGAAAAAGAGAGAGACAGAGAAATGAGTTTTTTTTGTTGTTGTTTTGTTTTGTTGTTTTTGTTTTTGGAGTAGTGGCAATCCCCAGTCCTCAAACACTTGCAATTTAAGCCTGAGGAGAATGTAAGATGCATTACGTAAAGGTGGTTCAGTCGTAATTCCAGAGGGAAGGACTTCAAAGCAACTTTGCTTTTGTGACATTTAAACAACTTATTTCTGAAGGTTCTCATGAAAGTGGATAAAGGTCAAAGGACTGGAAGCTTTGATGCAGCTTCCTGCCATCCTGTGGGAAGTTTCACCTGAGGGCGGGGGAGAGGTGAGTTTATAGGGGCTCAGCCCAGATTGTCATGCTCCTTTCTGACAGCTTCTTTCTGCTGAACTGTGTTTTGAAGGATTTCATGTCCGAGCCCCTAGTCGTCATCATCTCTCTCGTTCCCTCTCCCTTTCCTCAGTGACTTGCCTCCAAGTGTTGGCAGCCTGCTTGACTCCTGCTGCCACAGTCACCACACCCACAGTACCATGGCCTCAACCCTCCTCATTTCATCCCCATTTTCACCAGATGGAGAAACTAAAACCTAAACAAGGCGTGACTTGCCTACAACCATGTTACTGGTACCTGAGAGAGAGAATCCACAAGCCAGGCCTTTGACCTCAGATCTCTACCTCTTCTCATGAGATCAGATGGTTCCATCAGGTGTGGTCCTGGGCTACCTTTTCCTTATGCCAGATCATGCCCTGTGCCTACAGAAGGCTGACTCACTCTGTGTGGTCTTCTCAGTTAGTTCTCCATCCCTTGTCCTGCTATTCTCTGGGTGAACCTCTCGTGAACCCACTGTGAGGGCCACAGCCTTCATTGAACTTTCGACACCTTCCATCCTGCTGGGCATAGGGACGAATGCCTGCACATTTATAAGTCTGGATTACAATCTTGTTTACTTTATTGCATTTTCCAAAGGTAAAGAGGTGGGAACCAGTCCATTCACCATTCTTAAGTTTAAAAAATTGTATTACCGTTCCGCAGGACACTGTGTACAATATTAAGAAGTCCATGATTCTTTTCGGCCTCCTAGGGAAAAATGCATAAATGGAAAACTTTTTTTTTCTTCAGAAAATGCCCATTTGAATCTTTCTCTTTTCTCCTTGTTCAAAAATTCCCAATTCTTAGCAGAGAGAATTCAGAGAAATAATAGGTTGACAATAGATATTATATCTTGGTCAACTGAGTGTAATCCATCTTTTTGTTTTACTTATATTAATTAAGGGCTTCAGGGTCTGCATTGTAAATTGTAGTTTCAATAGGCTGGATATAGGACATAAATCAAGATTCCAAGCACCTGGGATGGGCAAATGTCTGGGATGGGTTATTGTAAAGTGTGCAGAGAAAATAAAACAGACTGGAGTGTAGTGCACAGCTGCAAAGACCTAATGCTTTAACTTTTAGATCTGTGTATTTTTAAAAATATATAATCTGCTACATGTTCAAAGGCCAAAGTTCATGTCTACAGTAGCAACCCTCTTCTGAAGAGAAATGGTATTTCTTGTCTTGGAAGGAATCCAGGTATTATTTCATATTGAGGCTGTTGGAAGAATTGTCCATGATTTCCTGCCCTCCCACCCCCCAGGGATATGTTGAGAATTGGGAACCCCCAACTTCTGTCTAGACCAAATCCATATAATGTTTTAGGGTCCCCCTAGTTTCCTTTCCTACTACTCACTTGCTCTGAAATCCTGATTGAACAACTTTTTTTATGCCACTCTCCTTATCTGTTTAAAAACAAGCATCCTTCAGAATGACTGTGAGGGTTAGATTAGACTTTTAAGACCCTTCTCCATGTCTCAGCCAAATCCACAATAAAAAACAAACTGATTTTCTTTCAGCTCTTCATTCCTGCCACCCCAGGAGGAATAAAAGGCTATTGAGTGACACAACCTGCTATAATAGAGTCAAGCAAATGTCATTTTTTGACACCTTTAAGTAAATGAATTGGTCAAAAATTTTGTAATTTCCAAATATAATTTTAAAATACTAATTAAATACTATTTTAATAAACTATGAAGGACCACAATACAATCCTATTAAATTTTTGATTATATTTAAATTTTAATAAGACCAAGTATAGTTATCTTTTATAGAAATCACATAAGTTTGAATCTTGGCTTTATTAGTTATCACTGACAATGAAATATGATCATCCTCTGATCTCTTTTTAAGAACAATTGTTTTGATAAAATATTCTTAGAACTATCATTGATATAAATGTATTATTTTCTATACTGTTATAAAATTCTATGTTGTATAGTTTGTGAACAGTTGGGAATTACAGTATTTCAGCATGATAATCTGAAAGATTTGCTGAGAGAGACTACTTTAAGTTAGATAAAATAATATGGCTAACATTTGCCATGCACTTGGTGGTTATTAATATCCAAATAGAGGAAAAGAATGAAAGCATATCTATTGGGATTTTTATTATTTTGGTCTCCTAAAATTATTCAATGCTAAATAAATATACATCTGAGATGGAAGAATATTAAAAATGATGAGGATTTCAAGGTAGAAAATGAGGTAATAGTTCTCATATCAGGATTGACTAAAGTTGTCCAGGGAATTTAGCGTCTTTGCAAATGCTACAGCCAGACTCTCCTCCCATCATTTCTGGTCTCAAATTACTTTTTTCTCCCCAACCTAACCCTGTGGTTACTACTATCTCAGTAACCCTGTAAGAGGACCCTCAGGCTTGCTGAGCTGTTCCTGAGACCCTGTCTTGACAAGACATAGTACAAAATCTCTCAGAGAGAATTTTGAAGGCTCTTGAACTTTTGAGCATTGTCTTTAGTCTAGCTCATAGGTTGGGAAACATCCTTGGATAAAAATGTAGTGGTAAAAAACTTTTAATATATGCATGCAATGAAAGGATTACTAGTAAGACTAAAGACCATTTACAATAACAGGAGAAAAGGAGAAAGGCTCACAAACAGAAAATCTGTTCCACCAGAATGGAAGTAACCTTACCAGCATCAAAGAAAACTTGAATTAAAAAAAAAAATAAGATTGGCAAAATCGTAAACTTTAGTAATATATATATTGTTGACCAAGATGTAAAAATATGGTTCCCCTTTGGTCAAAGCGCAAATGACTCAGTCACTTTCACAATGTAGTTGTTAAAATTGAAAAAAAAGTCTATCTGAGATCCTGGATATTTGTTTTTTTCTTATTTACACCAGTGTTCTTATGTACACTGAGGCATGTACACGTGTGCTCACTACTGCATTAATTCATGAGAATTAGAAAGCAAGTAAGTGTTAATCAGAATAGAAATAGCAACTAAGGTACAGTGCCTGCGGATCATGCAGTATTAGTCAATAATGGTTAATCAAGAGTGAGCTATAACTATGTTTACTAGAAAAAAGGATTTCCATGATAGATTAAATGGGAAAAAAATGCCAGTAAAGACTGGTGATGACATCAGCATTTATTTAAAAGGAGAGGAACTAAAACACATGAAGTCATTCTTCTGATTTCCAATATTACAATAACAGCTTTCAGACTTCTGGAAAAGAAACATTTTGTATCGTGACCAAGTGGATCTTTCACTATGTGCTTTGCACTCTTACCATGTTGCCCCCTGTTCCATTTCATGCCACCCCATTCCATTCCATTTTTTCCCAAAAATGTTGGTTATGACCCATTAAACTGAGTTCAGGACTCTCCAGTGCTCTGAAAGATACTGTTCTGGTGAAACAGCCGTCTGTATGTAAATGGATAGGAAAGGGGCTGGGAGGCAGCAGCCGCAGCTGCTCTTTGTGGCACCTTTCAAAGAGGCGGCACTGGTGGTGGTGCCAGGAAGTGTTTTCTGTGACCACCAGGTTGTCTTCATGTGTGTTTGCTTGTTTTCCAAGGGGCTGGTATAATTCAGCGTTTTCAAATCTATTTTATAGAGCGTAAATGATCAAAACTATTTCCAAAAGCCAAGGATTTACTGGGATCAAAGAAGTAGTGGCCAAAGCATCTTCAGAAAAGTGATTTTCACGTTACATTGCTGGGTTGGGTGGTTCAGAAGGCAGGCCTCCTAGCTAACTATCTCTGTTTTTGTATTTAGGGCCACAGATGAGCACATTCTTGTGGCAAGGTAGAGTGAACCTGTGTGATATCCCACTCAAAATGTCATCACAAATCTAAGAACTCTCTGCCATGCTGTGAGATTTTTGACTCGTTACCTATGAATGCTAAGTTTGTGTTCAAGAATAATAAGCAGTCAGCGTAAAAGTGATCAAAACCCAGGTTTTCCAGTTTCAGAAAATGCAAAGTTAACATCTGTGTGGCAACATCAACTTGGCCACATTCTATGGTCTCTGGTTTTCTGTATGGGGCTAAACAAACAAATAATGATGCTTTAAGAATTAGTTCTGCAAAAAAGTACCATGTAGAAAATGTGGTGGATGCATACTTGGCTGTCATTAAAAAGGCTGCAGCTAGCTCCTCCTGCCCACTGTTTTCTGCTTTAGATCTACATTATTTTTTCTGATTGACCTTAACATTTTTCCCCAAAGTGTAATTTATTAGACCTCATCTTAATGGTTTAGTAATTGATGCTTTAAAGTGAGACATTGTGCCTAGGGGAGATAGAGCCTTTACATTTTAAACACTTATAGTATTGTGTGCATAGGAGCTCAAACTAGATTATTTCTTGGGCCAGTTTCTCAACTATCTCAGTAAATATATACATAAAGAATATGACTTTAAATGTATTTACTGTCTTTGTGTGGGTTTTGTGTCCCAAACAGAAATTTTCATATACTTATATTAAATTTTTAAAAAAGATCACAATGAATTTTCCCCTTAAATGTTCTGAAAGTATTTTTTTTATAGTAACCTATGCAAGCTTTCTCAGAAAGATTTATATAGGAATCATTTTTAAAAAAATCTAAACTCCTGATAAATAAATAGTTCTATTACAGTTTAATTTCATATAAATTAAAGCTGTCAAATTTTTTATGGTTGGAAGGAAAGAGGGAATTTAGAACTTTTCTTTGGAAAAAGAAGATTGAAAAAAGGATGCTGAAGTAAAGGGGAGGAAGGGAAAGAAGGTGTATGTGGGGGGGAAGGATTATACCCACCCACATGTCTGAAATCTCCTATTTTCTCTAGAGTGAATCAGGGTGGTTAAGATGAGAGGAATCAGAGGTGGTCTGTGACTGATCTAGGGGTCAAAGCCAGTCCTGAAAATAGTTTCATATTCCTCAACATTTTGACTGGACCATGTGGTCATGACATATGAAGCTGGGAACGCAGCTCATTGGCACTTTGACACCAATCCAACATTAAATTATAAAAGTGATGTGATTCTGTGATGAGGATATAGAATAAATAAATGTGCCCTATTCAGACCTGGAAAAAATCTAGATGGAAGTTACAATTTGTAATAATCAAGAATTTGAATGTTACTTATTTCTAGCGAAGTTGTATTTTTTCTCTATTAGAGTGCCTACTGTACTTTGCATTTAGTTTCAAACATGTTTTAATTTAGTTTTTAAATGTGACAAGGATGAGTTTAAAGTTTAAAAACTTGACAGCCTGTTAACTACACGTATCAGAAGGCAGGCTTTTCAAATTACCACAGTATGCAAGGCACCGTTGCCTCCTAGTGGCAGCCTATGTAATTACAGACAAAAATATCTAAGCCTTTCAGGTATAATGCTAGAGAGTTTCTTAGCTGAGAAATAAAGGAAAGAAACTGTACAACTCATATCATAAGTTATTAAAGTGTTACAGAGTCTCTTCGTATTGTTTCATCAGTAGGATGAGGGTCTTCGCTTTCATTTTTTTCCCAGAACTTCATCTCACTCTCATTAATATCACTTTGGAAAGAAAAAGCAAGAGTTTTAACTAACTGCAGAATTTATCATCCACAGCATCTGCAGGAATTGCTGTATCCCAGAGAAAAGTACGTCAGATCAGCGATCCTATTCAACAGATCCTCATTCAGCTGCATAAAATTATCTACATCACACAGGTCAGTGTGTTAGTTTTTTTTATTTCCTTTCATATTATATAAGCTTGGAGCTAAAATTGCTGAAAGACTGCTTTGTGGAACTTGCAGTTACAGTGAATTCTTGTTCTTATCCTCTCCAAGTACATCTATTTGGGAATACTTTGCTTGCCAGTAGAACCTGGAAGGGGTTAAAAAAAACCAAACATGTCAGGCTTCCCTGTGACTCAGAACCTGTTTGGTCATTGATAGTGCCTAACACAAGTGATCCAGCAGGTAGGGGCAGAAGGGAAGACAGAGCAGCACTTCTGAGGTGATTTCCCTGTAAGAAAGAAGAGGAAATGCTTACCCACTCACTCATCCTGAGGGCAGTGTGTTCAAACCAGCACTATTCAGAGTAATAAAAACAAAAAGCACACAAAGTCTAGGATTGTTAAAACTTCCTATTTCTAAATTATAGTGAATCTTAGGGAGGAGGGAAACAATCTATTGAAAAATAGGTATTATTTACAGAAATCTGTCTAGTGATAAGTAATATGTGTTTTCATCTACCAAAGGCCTATACTGTTACTAAAAAAAAAGAAATTTTTGCAGATAAAGAAATATAGATATATGGACAAGAAAGTAACTTATTTTGAAGCTTACAATTTGCACATCTTGCCAATTTCATTCTTTAATTCATGTGACATATCATTATTAGGGTCCAAGTATTTGCCAGCCCTTATTCTAGGCACTTGAGATATCAGCAAACAAAACATATAAACATTCCCACACCTTCAGATTCAACACACCAACACAGGATTATGTCTCTTCCCAGTTGTAATTCTGATGATGTATTCAGGTTGTGAAGAGAAATATCACCAGGCTAATATACCAACTGGGCTCATTGTAAGTCAAACTTGGATTAATACTTCATCTATCACAAAGCAAAGAAACAAAACAAAAAATAATATGAAAACTGGTTTGATTGGTGAACCACAGGGGCATTATAAGACTCTAGGAATTAGAGTCAATTTATAACCAGCTTCCAATGTTCGCTGAAATCATGTGTCTTCTCCCCAGTAAAGAGACACTCTAATAAATGGCTGTAGGTGTCTTTGGGGAAGACTTGGAGGAAGATATATAATGTGTGCGGGTAGCAATGTTATGGGGCCCTTCCTCCAGAGGCTCTAGCTTTTCCACTAACATTGAGTTACTGTCATCTAGAGCCTTTGACTCTTTGAATTGATCCAGGGCTGGAAACTGTGAGTGGCTATTGCATGTGAAGTCAGGTTTTTGCATAGATTTTCTTCTCTGTTGTGTAGATCAAAGAAACTCTGGTAAATGGACCACCTATTTCCAGTTATGAGTAGCCTAATCAATTAGCCACCACTGGAGGTCTCTTAGGATTATAGCATTCTAATTAGCAGTACAACCTTGTAGCCCTTTTGGGCAAGTGCCCTCAACTTGTCACTGGCGATCAAGTGTTGCCACTTGACCTTGGTGCTTCTGGGATCACTTGATTCCCATTGAAATCATGTACTTTCAGTGACGCACCTGGCTCATCCAATGTGCCGAGCAACCTTGGATGCTGTTAGGAATTGGGACTCCCCTCTCTTACAGCTTGCTCAATGTTTTGGTGGAAGGAGTTGCTCCTAAGTGTTTTCCCTGAGCTGGGGAGTGGATGTGCGGGTCACACATGGTGGTCCAGCCCATTATTCTTGTCTCCCCATGCTTTTCCTCCTCCAGGGATTTTTTTTTTTTTTTTTTTGAGACTAGGTCTCGCTATTTTTGCCCATGGAACCGCAGACTCACTCACATTGCCCGGGGTACCACAGATGCAAACAATCCCTAGCCTCAGCTTCCCAGATAGCTGGGATTACAGGTGCACACCACCATGCCCAGCTATTTTTTTGGGGGACTAGGTCTCACTACGTGCCCCAAGCGGGACTCGAACTACAATCCCCAACCCTGGCCGTGACTTCCTAGGCTGCCACTTACAGGCATCCGCCACCATGCCCGGCTCCTCCTCCAGGGATGAGGAAGGGAAGCTGTGACATTTTACCATCCTTAAAGAAAGGCCACCATTGGGTCTGAGTTTTAGTCCATTAGTCAGTTAAGCTGCTACTTCCGTCTGCACAAACTAACATGTTAAATCCAGATTCTATAGTAAGTGCATAAACGCATCAACCCAAGCTCGCACTCTATTTCACCCTGTGCGACCTAACACCCACCCACTTCTGCACATACTCCCTCAGTTGCTTTGAGTTTGCAATGGCAGAGTCTTGTCATCCCTTAAGTGTGTCTGTAAGCTATGTCCCTCTGGATCATAGCGAGTACCAGTTCCCCTGGATCATATTAAGATATGATCCAAACTTGGTTTTAATTGTTGGGGGGGGGTCTTAAAAAGAATGAGCATCCCTTTTGAAGACATGTGTCCCAGATGAGGTTCATAGAGACTTTTCAAGCTAGAAAGGCTTGTTTTTTCAGACACGGGCTGACAGGCTACATCCACTGACAATGACAGATCAGAGTGACTTGAGTTTCAAGATTGTCAGTTTTATCTGGGTCCAGCAAGATGTCCCCATCCCACGTTTTAGGATTCTATTCTTTTTTCTAATTTCTGCACAAGAAACTTGGCAATGAGCGCTTTCAATGGACACAGTGATTTAGCAGCCTGCCTAGTTAAATTTGTGTTTGATGATCAGCCATCTCCACGCTGTGTGTCAAGAAAGAACAGATTCTTTGAGGGCTGTCATGGAATCCTTCTGGGTCTCAGACTGTGACTCGAGCTGAGAGTGAAAGAACCCCAGCTTGTCACTTCCTCTCTGTCAGTGCTGCAGGTTGCTCTGAGGAGTCTGTCCCACACCACCACCCTTGTAGTCTTCCCGCTGCCTAAGAGTTCAGTGCAGCAGCCGCTGGGGCTCAGGCTTTCAGCTGGCTCTTCATCAAGGTGATAACCTGCTTAATTGCAATGCCACTGCAGCCATGGTCCCTAACAGTCAGTGTCCCTTTGGCAGAAAACTCAACCCTGGGCTCATTTCCAAGGACATAATCAAAGCAGTTCCTAAATCCTGTCTGATAACAAGTCTGTATCAGTGCCACCCAGTCAGGACACAGAGACCGCACACAGTAATTTCAAAAGGGAAGACTTAATAGGAAGGATTATTAACAATAATGGGGTATTTATGACTCAGGAGGAGAAGAGAAGCTGAAGAATATTGTGAGAGCAGACTAGTACCACTTAGAAGGCTGAGGCACAAAACCTGAGCCAGGAACAAAACAAAAGAGGCGACATCACCCTAGCTGCAGGAGACCTCACACAACTGAGGAGACCTCATAGTAGAGGTCAGGGGAAGCCTCACTCTGGACGGTTGTGGCAAAGCACCCATGGTCGGAGCTATGCTCTGGAGCTTGCTGGAAGTCAGCATGTTGAAGGTGGAATGCTGGGGACAGGGGAGGCTGTGCATGGGGAAGTGTGCTCCTTGGAACTCGCTGGGCAGCCACCTGCAGGATTGGTGCCACCCAATTGGCTGGGATGTCAGAAGTCTGCTGACCCCTCAGGGCTGTGGGACTAAGCAAGGAAGGATCTTCACCTGTGCAGCAGGATCATCCCGTCCGGTGTCTCCAGTGCCCTCTACTGGTATGACTGAGCATCGAGCCAGCTGACTCATCGGGGCTATATGATGAGGAATTGTTATAAATGGATGACTGTTATGCAGCTGGAAAAGGACTTCCTTTTGGAGGGTACTTACCTACCTCTGAATCCTCACTGATTCTCTCATTTACTTCTACTTCCAGCCTGCGAATAGTCTGGTTCTTATCTGTCAGGTTCCCCCCCTCCAATCTGTTACTTCTTTTCAGCCATCTGAGGGTTGGGTTAGCATTTTGAAACTCAAAGATCTAAAATCGATATCTTTTTTTTCTAGTTTCTATTGTTAGTCTTCCTCTTAGGTTATCACATGGAATTTTCTTCATGATTAAATGAAAGAGGGTGAAGGGATCAAGGAAATATGAGAGAGGGTGAACTTGGTTAGTAAATTCAAATGTAATCTGTTATTGAGTAAAGCTATTGTATTCAAACATGTATTTGCATTTAAATACTGCTACAGAAATAGGGAGACTGTAGTCTTAATTGTAATTATTTATGGAAATAGTATTATTGGATTCCTCAGTGTTTAACTAATAATCGAGAGAAGATACCTTTTGAATTTTGCATGTAGTCTCTCCTTATGCCTGTCTGGCTAATTTTCATATAACAAAAAATTTTTTAAAGCATGTATTCTATTTCCTTATTGTATTTCAAAGTGTTTTCAAGAGAGATTGGAACTATTACAAATATCTTATTACTATGTTCTCACACCACCAGCGTAACAAATGACTTCATACTTTTTGGCAAGACGGCATTCCTCGCTACAAGTTCAGATATCACTCTAGAGTGTTCTAAAAGTGTATTTCCAGAATAGCTGAAAGTTTATGACACTGCACATAATAAGAAATAATCCGCCTTCCCCCCACAGCCCTCCAGGGACATTTAAATTCCAGAGCTGGTTGAAGCCAACGCTTTCAAAGAGAAGAGGAGATAAAATTTAGACATGAACACCAAACACCTCAACAAGTGTCTTTGCTACAGATTGAAAACCAAGGTCACTCTCTCTCTGCTAATTGCAGAGCAAAATTGCTGCAAGGGAAACGGGATTGACAGCAGCCCCTTCTTGCCCTTGCTTATTTACTGCTGCAGACCTGCTGGTAGGAGGACAGCGCCCCCGAATGGCAGGGCAGGAACTCCGACCTTTCCGGGAAGCTGCTGACTCCTGACAGGTGCTAGCCCTGCCTCTAGGTTTCCATGGAGACAGACCTGTGGCAATCATCTGAAAGCAACTATTTTCAAAGGCAGGATGTTAAAATCCTTTCCCTGCCTTCCCTGATTATCTGATACCTGTTTTGTCCACACTGAGATGGCAATCTCAGGAACAGTAGGCTGGGAATGAGGTCACTGCTTCATTTCCATGGCTGGAAACTAAAACTGATCTTTGGGTACATGAGGTGACAAAAGTACGTGTGTCACCTTTTAGCACAGGTCTGTATGCGTCACTACTTAAGGCCTTAAGCTTTGAATTTAATTCTACATTTCAGATTTGATTGTTTTGTTGTGTAAGTTCTCAGTGAACTGGTGTATAGCAACTTTGTAAAAGTGAATGCCCATCTTCAGAGGGCAGACAGGCAGTGTGGATGGTGGCCCTTCAGGTTGCAGTCATCACAATCACGGTTGTCATCCATGGAATGAAAAATGTGGTTGAGAATACTTACAAGTATAGTTTTCATTACACCTGTCCCAAGGAGAAAGTTATACTATTGACAGTCATCTGTGAAATATAGGGTTTTTTTGTTTGTTTGTTTCCTCCAGCAGTAATGATATATGAAATTAGAAACATGCACACACTCTTCCTAATTTTAAGGGTGGCAGATTCAATAGTCAGGGTAAAGCTGTGTTTCTCAAGAAGACCATGCTTTTAGGATTTGTAAATTCCAAGTGACATTTTATATGTTGTATATTTGTTTTCCGAGAATTTTTGAACAGTTCACCTTAGCATTTAAGGAAAACTTCTTCTGAAATAGGAATATATATCATAATAACTTGTTTTTATAGGAGAATTTTGCTTGGATCACTAGTGAATGTGACCCTGGTGGGTTAGTGGTGGTCTGCCTGAGTTTTCTTGAAGAAAAAAGGGAATGTAATTCTTTAAAAGTAATTCTGAAATTATGCAAATTTGAGAAATGTACAGATCAGATTTTATTTTTTTGCTTTTATGACTTTGATACAGTAAAAACAAATAAGCAGTAATTAAGCTTTTAAATGTAAGGATGCTGAGGGAGTCAGTTTGTTCATTGGTGAAATTTGGTAGCATATGGGATTATTGTGCCAAAGGAAATAAAGTGTGTGACATGTTTATAAAGTGCTAAACCACAGTAATGCTAGTGGTGGTGTGTTTGCTTGAAGATAATGGTTGTAGTTGAATGCTCATTATTTCAGAAAGAATCATTGTGTGTTACATATGTCTTAAAGCTCTGATTTCCTCACCTATGAAATAGTATCTGCTTTATAAGTTTGTTATTGAGGGACAAAATTGACATAATGCATAGTCATGGCAATATCAGTACCTGGTAGTAATGTTATAACCTTAATATTCAAATCCTTAGATACATTAAAATGCTTATATCTTTTGCATTTAAATGGTGCATGAATCATCATTCTATGCAAAATTTTTAATTCTTCCATGAAAAATGTAAAGTTGGGGTGCTCTCCATAATGATAATTATTTCAATAAGATGCAATAATTTCCTAACACTGACCTGCGTGTGAATCTTTGGTTGTCAGAATGTTAACTATGATAGTAAAAGCAAGTCTAAGTTAACAATGGGCTAATCAAGTTGAATAAATAGCAAGGATTTTACATGTCTGAGTCATTCATTTGATGGAGATATCTGTCAGTAATGAGGTGAAGAAGCCATGGACTCACAGATGCATCACACCTTCCTTTATCAACATGACAATAACCACATGATATATCAGGAAGGATTTGCTGCCTTTCCCTCTGATGACTGAAATCACACTGGGATGAATAGGAGGTCCTGGGCGAACACTGCACTCTGGTGTTTGATCTGAGGAAGTGGCAATCTCTCTTGCGTATCAGGAAATGATCAAATGCAAAAAGGGAACTACCCGTACTTTTCCCATTCCTTCTCCACTCCACCCCACCTCCTTGCTAGGAGAGTATCACACTCCTTCTCCCCCACTCATTGTCTGTTCCTAGGCTAAGATAAATTCATTCAGCTTTTGCTCATTCTCATGCACACATGTATCAGGGACACTCATTTTCCTTCTCATCTGCTATCCAACTATTTGCTCCTTAATGCAGAGAAATCTTTCTTTGTCTCTGTCTGTACAGGTTTCTTGATTTCCTCTTTTCATGCCACATGAAGGGACCACAATAACTAGACTGTTTGCTGGGGCTATGAAGAGTAATCACTTCTGGGTCAAGGAAAAAGAAAGTTGTGATAGTGACATAAAAACAGAGCGATGGAGGTTCATGTTTTTAAAGTACCGTTCAGAGGATACTGCAGGGCTCCAGGCCTTCAGAGTTCCTTGCTTCTTCTGTTATTAAGTCAAACAAACTTTGAGTCAAACAAATTAAAGAGAATTGATACGGATGAAAGATGCATCTAAAAACCTACTGTAGTTGCACTGCTTGCTTTTCCTTTGTATAGCATTCCAGCGCTTCATCATGAGTCCCGTAGTCTGCTGTGTTTGGAATGATGACAAGTGCTTCTTTGGCTATAAAATCTGCTCTTGTGAGCCTTTGTTGACCCCTAGTCACTGCTTCATAGTTATATAATCCCTGTTATACAAAAGTTCCTTGTATCTACCCATCTGGTAGATACTTACCAGGATCTGGTAAGTTTTACAGCTCTAACACTCTGACACTCCCTGAAGTCTCTTGATTTGGCACAATAGAGGTTTAGTTCTCAGAGGCAACTGGACAGGTCAGGTGACCATTTGCTGTCTTGTGACTGAACCATCTGGGACTCCATGATGGAGACCTCCTAAGCTCCTCACCCAAAGGGAGTACAGAGATGGAGGAAGCAACCACTTTCCTGTTGTCACATTCTTGGGGTGATGCATATCATTTGCATGGTCACAACTAGTCACAGGGCACCAAACCTAAACTCGTTAAGCGGATGCAGAACAATGAAGTGGGGCTGGGTTAGTAATGGACTATTCCACATTTCTTTTTCAGAGCTGAGTGTTGAATTGTATTCTTGTTTTTCTTAACTTTAAGAGCTCCTCCAATGACTTTCTTAACTTTAAGAGCTCCTCCAATTTCCTTTCCACTTAACCATCATTTTATCTTTCTGGTTCTTTCCCCTCTTCTTTCAAGTCCTTTTCATATTTTAAACAAATGAAACATTATTTCTAGTCTGAGACACCTTATCATTGTGTCCTATTTCTTTTCTGTTATCTGCCAGGTATCACTTTGCCCTTCTGTGTTTTCAGAACTTTTGATTTCTATAAAGAAATCCAGCCTACAGAGCATGATAAAATAAAATGTTTTGAAGGTTTGTTTTCATCTAATCATCGTATTTTCTAAGATTCTACCACCACAAAATCTTCCTATTATTTATTAAAATGCCAACTCTTCCTGGCTGATATGTACTTGTTCACTTTCACCTTCATCTGGATAAGATTGGCCCCTACAATCTGCTGTCTCTCCACCTGAATAGTCAGGAACACCACAGGCGTGTGTTTGGCCACCTGCTAATACAGATGTGCTAACACCTCCTGGTCCACAGCATCAGGGTCTTTGGGACAAGGACTCTGGCTGGGGAGTTTGGCACTCTTCTGGGCACTGGCACTTTTGATTGAGTGTCTTTCCTGTTAAGTCTGTTCTTTGCAAATTTCAATTTACTTATGCAATTAACTTTTTTCCACGAAGTTGTTTTATGTAAAATATTAGTAAAATGAAAGAACAAGAAGATAAGTGGAACCAGCCTTTTCAAAAAGAGAGCAACGTGATATATTCCTTCTGAACTGTAGTGTGAAAACTAGATGATCATCATGCCATGTGTTCAGGTTCCTAGTTTATCTCTTGGGTGAATGTTCTTTGTGGGATGACCTGCAGAGAAGGCTTCTCGAGACTCATCTGTGCTGTGCTAACAGTTGTTTATAACAATTTTCTCATTTTATGCAGCTTCCTCCAGCTCTGCACCACAATCTAAAAAGAAGGGTTATAGAGAGATTCAAGAAGTCCCTCTTCAGCCAGCAGAGTAACCCTTGTAATCTGAAATCTGAAATTAAAAAGGTAAGACATTCTACACACAGGGATAATTCTGGCTAGCAAAGCAGCATCACAAGCATTATCTCTTCGATCTCCTTTCTTTGTATTTTACATTCTATCCTCTATCAAAACATACCGTCATTGTTTGTTGTAGTCTTTTCAGACAGCTGTTATAATATACACTGGCTGCCTGGTGCACAGCGGACATTTATTGTTTACTGTGATGGAAGCTGGAAAATTCACAATCAGGACCAGCTTTGCTGAGCATTCGCTTCAGGGTGTAGATTGCTGATGTCTCATTGCCTCCTCACAATTTGCTTATAAGTGGGGTGAGGCTTTCCGAAGGCTCTTTCTGAGGGCACTTTTAAAAAAAAGAGCATTTATACAAAGCCTCCCTTACACAGGATCCCCATAGCCTGGTGTCCTCATTCTATCATCTTGGGGGTAGGGTTTCAACATTTAGTTTTGAAGGGACATAGACATTCAGATCATTGTGTTGCTTCAGATGTGAAATAGAGGATGTTGTTGCCTCTAGTGTTCTCACCTTTATTTCTGTAACCACCATTCTTGGAAGAGTAATAGAAACTTCTGTCACTGTCATTGCATGCTTTTTAAAGAATCAATGCTTTAGAAAAACATGCAGTAACAGTGAAAGAACTGTAAAGAGAACAATGGGATGGTGAAGGATAGATTTGTATTTAAAAAAATTGTGTATTATTTTATTTAGATATATATTTCTACATCATTGTGTACCTTGAGGTTCATCTGTGAACCATCATCTTGAGCTCTTGTACTCATGCCTGACTTCCTCCTAATGTAGTGGATAAACATGTTAATTTTCAATGATGAACTCCTGAAATTTATATAATGTTATAAAGTATTGTTACTTTAAAAAACTGAACACCAACAATTAAAGAAAAAAACAGCTAAGAAATAAATCTATAAAATCTATAAAAAATCTATATAATAATATATAATCTATATAAATCTATAAAAATATATATTATATATGTAACACTATATATGTGTGTGTGTATATATATATATATATATATATATATATATATACACACACACACTCACACAAGAAGTTGAATCAAACAGAAATGACCTATGGTTTATATAGTTTGGTGGCAGAAAAGATTTCCTTTTTCTTTAATGAGTCCAATATTCAGTATATGTTTATTCATTATTTAAGAAATACGATAGACTCTTTGATAAATGCAAACTGTATTTTTGCCTTGTTGCCTTGCATCAGTGGTGTCTATGTACACACCCACCCACACACAGAGCAGGAGGTGGGAGAGAAGAGACAGAACTGCTGGTAAACAAACCATACTCCCCAATGCATCAGAGATTAGAGATTTCTCTCACAGGTCATGTTGGCAAATCAGGCTGAGAAACATGGAGAGGAGATGAAAGCAGAAGCAAAGCCCTCAGATATTTATTTGATGATATGTACATCTTGGATCATGAATGCCAGTGCATACATTTTTAAAAGACAAGATCAAATATCTCAAGAAAAGAATGCATATGGCTAGGTTTTCACATTCTTGTGAAAATGGTATTCCAAATAATCCAGTTGGTATGCAGATTTATTTTAGAGGAATCCCTGCAACTGTCTGAGGCACAGGAGGCGTTTCCCTCCTCAGAGAGTTTCCATCAATGCTTTTATGACTTAGGTTTTCAAGTTTTGCATCCCTTCCTTGCTTACCTTGTTTCCCTTCCTGACAGAAGAGAGATTTCCTTTCATTATCTTGCTGCCCCCACCCCTTGTCTGCCTTCCTTTAATATTTCACTGAATTTGTCTGGGAACTAAGCAAGCAGGCATGAGCTCATGCAGATCCTCTGACTCCTTGAAAACACAGCTCATGACAGCTGAGAGCAGCAAACGAATGAGACTTGATGGAAAGAATCTTGACAAAGCAGATCATACAGCAATGATGCCAAGTCCTTGATGGCAAGGACTGCTGAGGCAGAGTCAAAAGGACTCCAGAGACAACTTGAAGAGCTTCCTCTGGCCTGTCTATTACATATGTAGGGCATCAACGAGAATAATAACCAGAATGGATTGAAAGCATTAATTCATGTTTAAGTTCAAGGATTGATGGTAATCCAAAAAAATTCCCTCATTTGGTTGTCTTTGGAGGATGCTTTTGTAACAATTTTGAAAATTGTCTGCAAAAGGAAAAGAATCAAACATTTTCCCTTTCCTTTGAGAAGTCCACCTCAGGGTAACTAAATTGATGAGGGGGAGGTTTCTCATAAAAATACTTCAGCTAATAAATAACAAAGGAATAAAAAGAAAATTACAATTTGGGAACAATGCATAAAATAATGGATGTAGACATGATCACCAGGGACTGTTAATATAGTAAAAGGGGAACAACCAGACATCCTATGCCTCCTGGTGGAAAAGCAGAGCCCTATTAATTTTTAAAAATTTTATTATTTTTTAAATTGATTGCACATATATATATGCAATAAATTAAAAAATAAGAATTTTTAATAATTTAAATAATAAAATAATAAATACTAAATATATGTATATTTTACATTGTTGTCTACCCTGAGGTTCTCCCACCACCATGTCATCTGTGAACCATCATCTTAGTTTCTTGTGCCCATCCCTCCCTCAGTTTTACTCCCTCCCTCCCGCTCTATTCTTCAGTTCTGCTGATAGTTAGTCTTAAATTTTCCTTGTCTTTTTGTTTGTTTATTTTCCCTATGTCCCACATAGAGGTTAGATCATCCAGCATTTCTTTTTACCTTGCTGGCTTATTTCCGCTAACATGATTCCTTCTAATTCCATTCATGTTATCATAAATGCATTGTTTGTCTTTTTTAATGGCATTTTTGAATAGCATTTCATTGTGTACATATACTACAACTTTCTGATCCATTCATCTCTTTTGGGGCATTTGGGTTGTTTGCATATCCTGGCTATTATAAGTAGTGCTGTAATAAATATCCGAGTACATATGTCCTTTTGAATTAGTGTTTTTGTATTCTTTGGGTAGTTCCCCAGAAGTGGGATTGTTGAAGCAAATGGTAGTTCTATTTTCAGTAGTTTGAGTGTCCTCCAAAAAAGCTTTCCATAGTGGCCAGACCAGTTTGCGTTCTTATCAGCAGTGTAAATGTGTTCCTTTCTCTCCACATCCAAACCAGTACTTATTGTTGCCCATTTTTTTTTTTTTGAGATGAGCCAATCTTACCAATATGAGGTGGTACTATCTTTGAAAGTTACTTGCAAAAAACCTGAAAATGCCACTGATCAAGTCCCTAGATTAGAAGTGAGCAAACTATAGACCTCAGGCCAATCTGGCCTGCTGCTTGTTTTTGTAAATAAAGTTTTATTGGAACATGATCATGTGCATTTATTTGCATTTTATGTATGCCTTTTTAATGTGACAGGCAAAAATGAGTAGCTACCACCAAGACCATATGGTCCTCAAATCCAAAATTATTTAATATCTGCCCCTTTACAGGGATTCCAGATGCCTGCTCAAGCTCTAGCTACCCAGTGGTAGTAATTTCAAGGGACAAGAGAACATGTCAAATAATACCATGTAGCTATCAGCAAAATCCAGACCTGGAAATTCTACAGGAAAATCATCAGTTGTTTCCAGTAAACAGCTTGCAAGAAGAGGGAAAGGGAGGGAGACAAAAGAGCAAAGGAGAGGAAAAATATCAACCATTTGCAGTATAAGGAATTTCCCCCCAACTTAAAACTCTAATAAAAACATTTAAACTCTATATTCATGAAATGAAGAAAATATTGATTTTATATTTGATTATATGAGGGAATTAATTATTTTAGGTGTGATAATTGCAATTCAGTTTGCTTTAAAGAGAAACTCATATATTTTTAGCATCATGCTGAGTTATGGATGACAGGATTAGCTTTCCAATTTTGCAAATAAGATAAGATAGGAAGGGAAGTGGAGGAAACAGAAATGAAGCCAGACTGGCCATGTTAAAGACTGATGATGGGTTCATGGCACACAGTTCTACTGAACTCTCCATGTTGGAATTGTTAATGATAAAAGCATGAATGCCAGACTCCTGCCAGGTCAATGCCTAGATTTTGGCATTTTGAAAGCAGCTCTCCTGGCAAAGCTACTACTAAAGAGTTGGACAGGTTATGTTCTGTCCAAGGCACCTAGATGCTGGTATACTGGTGCTGCCTCCTCCTCTGGAGGATAGAGGTGATCTTTTCTAATTAGCATAGAGACACAGTATAGGCTAGTTGGAATCCTGACCCTAAAATTATTCTCGCACATAGGACTGACGATCATTGTGTTAGTAGTTACAAATGCCAGTTGGAGCAAGGATTAAAACACAGAAGAATCTAGACCCAGTGGGCAGCATGTGGCTACTTAAACTCATGGCGATGTCCCAAAGTTCTCCCCTTGGCTGCATATTAGAATTACCTAGAGCTTTAAGGGTTATCAGACCTCAGATCCACTGGAAAAACACACCACAAACTACCTCTCCACCTTCTCTGTCCATGGACCTTTTGGGGGATTGGTTACTATGAGTAAAGTGCTGTGTACAATCTTGTGCTTATCTTTTATGGATAAAAAAACATTACTTTCATATATGTGTATATATATCTATATCTATCTATATATCTAGATATAGATATAGATGTCTATATCTATATGTGTATATCTATATCTATATCAATCTCTATATCTCTATATCTCTAGATATCTATATCTATCTATCTATCTATCTATCTATCTACATACATCTACCAGTGGGATTGCTGGATCTCAGGGTGGCAATTAATTTACACTGCCAAAATTTTTTTCAAGTGATTGAGCAATGATGTGTTTTAATTCATGAACAGAGAACAAATCCAAACTCTGAAATTTGGTTTTGGTATATTAACACAAAATGCCTTATTAAAGGCACATTGTGATATTAATATAGACCCTAAAACTTGGCACATCCAACCACTGGTGGGAGTTTCAGGTGAAAGGAAGTTGAAAATGTGTATAACCTAAAATTCCATTAAAAATTCCATTTTCTAGAAGGGTTTAAACAATTGGAACTTTAGCAAGTTATGTCAATCAGTGAATTACTCTTCTTTAGAGTGCTGAGTATTGAAGTTTGGAGATTAATTTTAATTAATAGTGATCTAGAAAAATGTATCAAGAAACTTGTTTGCTTTGGTCAAAGAAGAAGAAGGCATGAGCGAGTACTGTGATGTTGGCTAAACAAATTGTTCTGTTGAGTAATTGGAGTTTATTTCCCCTACTCTTAATAAAAATAACATTTTGATGTTCCAGGACCATGTCATTATTTATTTATTTATTTATTTATTTATTTATTTATTTATTTATTTATTTATTTATTTATTTATTTATTTATGTATTTATTTATTTGTTTGTTTGTTTGTTTGTTTGTTTGTTTTTGTTTATTTATTTTGCTCTCATAAAGCTTTAAAGTGTCAAGTACTTTTACTTACTGATTTTTTTATGTGGCCAGGAACTTGCTGTCATTATAGTTTTCCTGCAACCAATTTATAAATTTTTTAGGAAGAAGCAAGATATATCTTTAGGTATTTTCAAGGGGTTGATGACCACTGAACACTAACTTTTCTGCACAGAGATAGAAGGGAATGGAAGTTCCCAGGCAGGGGGTCACTTGTCATTTGCTTCTGAGAATAAACTAAGATGCGGTTTTACTTTTTCTTCCAGTTATCTCAAGGATCTCCTGAACCAATTGAGCCCAACTTTTTCACAGCCGATTACCATTCACTACGTCACTCATCAGCTGGAAACAGCCTGTGCCCAAATGACCCGGCAGGTAAGGGTCACCAGCAATGCAAATCTGCCTTTCATGAGGCAACAGCCTTCTTGGATCAACGGTGATCCTTAAATGAGTATCTTTCATTACAAAGAAATATAGAGATGATTTTGAATATTTATGGCAAGAGTGAGAAGAGACAGTAGATAAGAATCTAAAAATTCCATGAGATTTATTTTACTATTATGGCAGAGTACTCAATCATTTATCATCAGCAAACACTATAGTCTGTGTGGGTGAGTTGCGTTGTCTTTTATTTCTTCTTGCTTTTCTAACTATTGGAAAATCAAATGCCCAAAAGCATCCAGGGAGCTAAAAAGCTGACACAAGAACATGCATATTTAACATGGAGAAAATTCAAAGTTGCCTGAAGAACTCACTTCAGACATTAAATCTTTTTCTGTTTTGCATAAATTTCACCTGGAAGACAATAGAACATAAGGGTTAAAGAAGCTTCTAGAACCTGGCTTGCTAGATTCAAATCTCAACTCAACTCTTCACTTACTGACCTTTGGCAAATTATTTGACCTCTGTGAATCGCAGTTTCCTTGCCTTCAATCTAGGGCCCCTATGTTATGTGAGGACCAGCCTACACATAGAAAAGGAGCTTGGCTATTTGTCGGGTTTCTGTGTAATGTGACTTCCTTGTCTCAGTTTTCTGAATTTCTAAATACTCTCTGAGCTACAGTGAAGAGAAGAGAAGCTTTGGGGATTCCATGAACACTTTAGCCATCTCCTCATTCTAGGAAAGCCCTTACTTCTGCTGTGCTTCTGTCATGATTTAATTCAGTGAATCATTTCATGTGTGGATCCTCCAGCATTCCATAAATCTTGGACTCTTGGGATAGAGCTAACCTTTGTGGGAAGAATTTCACTTCAGAGCCCCTGAGAAGTCCTTAAGATCAAGATACAATGTGGTGTAAAGTCATGTGCTTTTAATTTTTTTTATGTGTATATATTTACTTCTGTTTCTATTTTTTAATTTTTTATTTAAATTGTTTTTTTAGAGTCATGTGCTTTTCAAAGTGTCCCATCAGAGCAAATCGCTTAGCCAGCTGGACAGATACGTGCTGTAGCAGCCCTGGCTGATTTGAATAGAAGTGGGTCAACATTGCTTGGTTGGCACAGGGGTGGGCGAAGGTGATGGTGTGTTGCACTCAGGCCAGACATCCAAAGAAGTACATCTTCTGGCATTCAGTCATTTCCTTTTGGCAGCCAGAGCGAAGGGTCACATCTCTCTCCCATGGAGAGAGAGGTATGTCTCTCTTTACTTCCCTCTAAGAATTTAATATCTGTCTAGCACATTCTTCTCCTTTTGCCTTGTTGATTAGGGAGTGTTTCTTCATTGGAAAATTCACTGTTTGTTCCAATTACTCTTCACCAATGCTTAACAGCCCCCCAGGAATTGGCCATGAGCAGCACTCCTAAATCTCTGTTCTTTATGTAGCAATCACCACCCCAAACAGTCAGTCATTAAAGGAAGAGAAACAAAGAGTTTAAATATTTAAAATCCCTTTATGACTTATTTCTACTAAGATGATTCCCTCTAGCTCCATCATAAGCAACAAAATGATTAATAATAAAAAAAAATAAATATTCACAGCCAAGATAATTTGGAATGTGTTTGGAAGGACTCCTCTTCATCATTATGAAACTGATCTGTTTTCACTGCAGTTGAATTATCATTGGCAGTAAGACCTAAGTATGAAATGTCAGACTGGCCTAATGTCAGACTTTCCATAATTAATCTATTTCAGGTCTACCCACCAGTTTGGATATGGAGGAGGGAATCACATATGAACAGATGCAGGTGAGGTTTTTACAGTGTCTCTGAACAATTTTATTTTGTTGCTTTTCATCAATACTAACCTGATTTTTCTTCCTAACTTTAGACTGTGATTGAAGAAGTCCTAGAGGAAAGTGGTTATTACAATTTTACTTCTAACAGGTGAGAGCTAGAATTTTCTCTCAACTCTCAAAGATCGATTAAGATCACCAGATGTCAGTCTGATCATCAGATCTGCTTTCTCTACCCTGTACTCCAGAGGTTTTGTTTACCCCTGATTTTCATTTGAAACACTTTTCTAACTGATTTTGGC
Source organism: Uropsilus gracilis (assembly GCA_004024945.1). NCBI lineage: Eukaryota > Metazoa > Chordata > Mammalia > Eulipotyphla > Talpidae > Uropsilus > Uropsilus gracilis. Next base: position 27,642 of record PVHY01006371.1, on the reverse strand, counting down.
TTAGACTAGATGCCTGGGTGGGATGTTGTCCATCATTTCCCAGCTGCAGCTGCTGTATTATCTGTTGAAAGTGATAGCTTAATTAGTAATTTACTGCTATTAAAAAATAGTGAATATAATGAAATGGAAGGGCATTCTAGCTTTAAAAAAGAAGTCTCATTCTACAAAAGCTGTAAACTCTGATTTTCACCACCAAAATCTACCCATTGTTTGCATAAAATACAAGTGTGTGATGAGGAGGGGTGGGGAATTCAATTACATAAAAAAATCACTTTTGGTCACTTTAAGATATGTCTGTGGGAAAGGGATTTATAGTTGGGGGCTGCCACTAGTTTACCCTGAACAAGAAACCTCAATTCATGGTGGCTGTGCTGAATGTGACTTTCTAATATATTTGGTTTCTGTATATATTTGGTGCCCTAAAAATACATTTTCTTTTGCCACTTTCATTCAGTCCTGGATTCCTGTAGCTTGATTGTTGGGCATTGAGATTTGAGTACCAGTAGTTTATTGGAGAGGTGGTTACAGGAAGCACAGGCAGGAGACAGTGAAGAAATAATTCAAAAAAGGATTAATTTTCAAGCAACTTACCATTGTGGGTGATGAACCTGATCTCCCTGTGGCATATGAGAGCCAGGATGGAACAGGTGACTCAGTTACCCCAAGTATCCAGGGAGTATGGATGCCCCAGTGTCCATCTGTCATTATTTGAGAATTGTGCCAGGGAATGTGAGTGCTGGATGCAGCTGCTGATAGTTAGAAATCAGGCCAGGATGCTTTGAAGTGGGGTATTCGGATGAGGGAACATGGGCATTGGTTTTGTGCCTTAAATGAACTGTTCTTGACTTTTCCAAGAAGTCCTCTCATAAATGGATAATCGATTGTAAGTAACCACTTTCACCTTGCATGTGGCTCAGAGTTGCTTTACGAAGTACATACCTGTGGGATTCTCTATTTATGCCTGGTGGAGCTGCCTCCCTTTCCAGCTAGGGAAATGATCCTGTGACTTCTGTTTAGATTACTATAGAAGCTTGCCCCAAAGATACCTACTAGCCTTGCCAAGAAAAAGTGGTTTCAGGAATGAACTGGTAAGAGAAGGTCATTAAATGGAAATTAATTCTTTTTTCAGACTAGTTCAGTCTCCAGTATTTTTTTCTTCTTTGTCAAGGAATTTTCTTATGAATCACCCATAAGATTATTCAACTGCTTGCTTTTTTGGTTTGATAATATATTTCCAAAATACTACCTTTGTAAATTTAGTTTTGTTGTGATTTGTAACTGCTGAGAAATGATGAGTAATTTTTACTTTCCAAAGGTATATTGTTAACAGAAATCACCATCTCCATAATCACTCTCCTCCCACTAGCTCTGGGAAGATTTTGAATGTTCATTTTCTACCCTCAGGCTAAGCACGTTCAGCCTTCCATGAACATGAACGGTGTAAATTCTTTGTCCTAGACGCTAACCATCTTATTACCTTGAGCGTCTTGTAGTGGGGCCAAAGGTCCTGCTTGTCTTTTTATTTTTTTAAATCTTTTTCTCAGAGACTAAAGATCATGGGCAGTGCATGTCCTCACATTCTTGCAGAAAATCAACTATTAGCAATGAAAAATGTAGGCACTTAGGGAAGCTCTTACAAGAGCTTTTTAAAAAAAATATTTGGTATTATCTTGAAATTTACATCTTCAGTTTTACTATAGTCAGATTTTTAAAAAGTCAAACCTTTGGAAGGCTTCTCCTTCCAAAGTTCCATTAAAGATATTACAAATTTTATTATGATAAACAGTAAGTTACCTAATAATGAAGGTAAAACCTATTCACAATTATATTTGAAATTACAAATACAATAGAAAGATATGATTTAACTGATCAAGTTCCAGTAATGATGGATATCACATGACATTTTCTTAAAATGCTCCAAATTAGCATGAATCACCCATTAAAAATATATCCATGTTACTGTGATTCTCCCATCTCAATTTCTAACAGCAATAATAGACACTATCTTGGGAAAAAGACTTCACAGTTTACTAATAAAAGAATCCTTAGTTGTGATGATCGTTCCTTTCCAAAATAATTCCCAAGAAATAAACCAGCCTCTCTGGAAGCAATAACAGTTCACGAGCTGGAAATAACAGCTCTCCAAGTATGAATCAGATCACTGGGCCAGTCTTAGTTTTTCCACAGTCAAAGGTGGAGGATGTTAAATAGCACAGAGCATGTGGAGGTTCTTAGTATAATAGCCTCTATTTTCCCAAATAGCATTCATAAAAAGAGCCAATATGATCAAAGACTAAGTTAATAGAGGGTATCTGAAAAATAAAGTCTAATGGCAAATATTTTGGAAAACTCTGAATGTGCAGTTGTCCATTTTTGGACAGTGTTTGCACACATTAGCATCTGTAAGAAAGAAATCTGTTGGCTTTGTTCACCCCAGTGTCACTCATTTTTTACATGAAACATAGGATGAGAAAAGCTGTTTAAGTAATTTGTTTAGAAATATGAAATGTTTAAACTCCTCCACCAATATCTACCTAGATCTGATTGTTCTTATTTTCATCACCATTTTTGTAAATGTTATTAAATGATATTGCTAAAGCACTCCACAGAGAGGTAGAATACAGGTGTTATTCAAGTTTACAACCTGAAACTATCAGTTCAGACTTACACACATGTCTACCCAGCATACAGACAGTTACCAGAATTTTAAGCTACGAAATGGTACATTTTCAGCTTAGGTCATAGAGTTTAGTTTATACTTAAGTAGATGCCATTTTCAAACTGAAAGTCTCCGAATAAAGCCATTTTCCAGCAATTACCTATGACAGGGTAACTGCTTAAAATAAATGCAGAGAGTGCTTGGGCATCTGGTTAGGAAGATTGTCTCAGGCATAAAATGTTGCATTAGGCAAAGAAAACGGTAGCAGAAACAGGAGCAGCAGGTGAGAGCTCTAACCAAAATGTGGACGTCCTCCTTGCTGGGCTTCTGGAAAGGGTTGTGGGACTGAGTTGAGAGAAAGAAAACAGTGTAAAGAAAGTGAACCAAGGTTAACATGAACTTGGACAGCCCAAACCATGCTCAGTTCTTGATCGTGTGTATGGCTTACTGTATTTTCCATGCAAACATTTAACTTCTGACCAGAGGGAGAGATACTCAGGTGTGGCTTAGCTGTATTCTTTGTGAGAGTAAAACAGCTTGAGTTCTGCAAGGACTTGGTGACATCACCTTAGATACTTGTGGGTACACATTCATATTTTACTTTTTAACAATGGATTATGTATTGAGAAGTCACAATATACAGGACGAGAAGAAGTCCACTTTCTGTCAACTTGTAGCACTTGCCACTCCATGAACTGTAAAGCAGATATTCTAATGTACCTAATCATCTAAATAAACCACTTTGAATAGGTGTTTATTTTTCATCCATAAAGGGTTATCAGACCCTGTTGAGGTAATAACTTGAGAAAGACCCTATTAGCTCTGAATTCCAGCAAAAGCAGCTTTCTAAAAATGTCCTCATCTTCCCTCATTTAGAAGCCCCTTTAAATTCATTGTGATTTATTTACCTATATGCCTGAGTCACTGCTTTTGAAACTGAGTGTGTGAACTAGAATGTCTGTGACAGTTGTAAACCCTTACCACTTCTGAATCTTCTAGGTATCACTATCACTCCTATCCGTGGGGGGCCAAGAATCACCCAACCAAAAGATGAAAATGCTGCATTTCGAATGGACTTGGTTTTCCCAGTGAAGTTCAAGTTCTGGACTTCAGCCAGCAATGTCCAAGGCTTGGATGCTGCTAGAAAAGTGTGGGAGAGAAAAGACCATGATGCCGCTGTGCCAGCAGGACCTCTCTCTGCAGATCTAGTGTCTGGCTACCTGACAATCACATGGCTTGGCAGCTCCATCCCTGGATGGCTTTATGTGTAGGATGATGGGGCTCTCGGTGTGCTCCTGGGAGAAAGTGCTGCAGAATTCATCTGGGGAAGAAAACCCATTTCACGGACATTTCCTCCAAGTTAAAAAAAAACACACATCTTGTCATATTTTTCAAAGGAATATTTTATACTTAGGTTGCTGAAACAATGCTTAACAGCCTTCCATGTAAATAGTTATAAAGAAAATTATAGGACCCATTATAATAATAATTTGGGTGCTTTACTGTATTTCCCCAAGGTTTTTGTTTTTGTTTTAATGTTAAAGTAATTCAGAATATGGGGTTGAACTTCTTTGGTTTGTTTTAATGAAAAGATTGGTTCCATCTTAACCACTTGGGTGCTAGTGGTCTTGAGCCATGATCCAGTGTAGACAGTATTTGTAACTTTGCACAGACTCTGGGAATAGCTGTCAAATGTCAGATTTAAGTTAGACTGACATAATATATTGATGTACAGTATGTATATATGTATATAGATAAATGGGAGAGCAATGAGGTTTTGATTAGGCTAATGCTTTGCTGCTAATCAAAATGATAGTGTTTTTAGAGCACTTTCTTCAAAGTTTATAGAATCTATAAAAGAGATGTACTATTCCTTATTCTAGGGCCCTCCTTGCTAATATGACCTATATTGTTTCAAAAATCTTTATTGTTTAGAAATGAAAATAAGTTTAATAAAATATGGTTTCCTTCTTTATTCATTGAGATGTCCCTAAAAAGACAAAATCAGAATGCTAGTGTCCCATTCCTATGGAAGGAGAATTTATGAAAATCTTCTAAATTCTTTAAGGGCTAAAATCTCTTTAACCAACTTCTTTTCATCAGGGTAATGTGTCAGAAAATGCCTTTATTGCCAAATCAGACTGCACTTCTAGCTACTTAAAGAACATCTAATTCTATGTAATTAGTAATCTGAAAGCTGAAATTATGCTTTTTATGTGCTCCTCACTGAGTCCTGTTACCCTTGTTTACATTAATATATTTTTAGCATCACTGAATAGAATTTAATTCATTATATTTACAGTGGGTGAAACAATACCTTTTTGAATGACATGAATGAAAAATCTCTTATTGTGATGAAAAATCTCTCATTGTGAGTCCATACCATGTTTGCAGTTAGTATTTTTAATGTTTACATGATATCCAGATTCCCTTTAACTAATGCTTTTGAGTTTTTGAAGATTGCCAGTGAATCTGTTTTTAAGACGAATTAATGTTGACAAATAGACTGCAATTTTAAAAAATGGATGCAAACACAGTTGTGAAAAATTTTAGTTTCAGCTTTCAAACCAATTCCATCCAGTTGTGACATTTATATGTGAAATCCAAATGGTTATGATTCTGTTTATTTACCCAGGCAAAATTCTTTTCCCATTTCAACTGATTTTGAATCGGTACTGCTATTTTTTATGTCTTTTCATTTCTGGAAAGAGCACTTGCTTTGTGAAAGGCACAGGTTGAGAGCCACACACTTTAGTTGAGATAAGCCATGGGTGGAAGCTTGAACAAAAAGTTCTTTCTCAGATGGCAATATATAGTAAATAAAGTTTAGAAAAGAATAATCTTCAGAGAGCACACCTTGGTGAAAAAAGAAAAATGATTTGTTTGAAGGTGCATTAAAATGCAGACAGTTGATCTTATTAACCAGAAAGGGAACAAAATGTTTTTAGCTAACTCCTGTAGACGATACAAATGACATTGATTATTATTCTAGAAGTTGGTAGATTGAGTAAAAGTAAGCAGAAAGGATGTTCCTTTTCAGCAGTGCCCTTAGGCCCATTAACTCTGTTCTGATAGATGCATTCCTTTGCCAAAATAATGAATGTGTTCTACTTGAAATCTCCTCTAAACCACCAGTGCAATTGTTCTTGTCGTGCAAAGCCACTCTCTGAGATAAGTTAGGTACCCACCAGGCACCATTTTGCTCATGGAGTCACATCTCAACAGTAAAGTTAACTTTTCAAATGTCTTCACTTTCAGGTTTTCAAACAGGGAACCCTCTTCTCATAATAAAACAAGAGCAATCATTTTATCTGGACTATTTGAGCTGTCTTTTAGTGCAAAGAAGTTGTCGTTTGAGCTGTATTGACATCATGATTTCTTGACTGCATTTAAGACTTTTCTCTCTTTCACTTTTATTTTCTGTATAATTTTAAATTATTTTTATGCAAAGATCCTTGCAAATGCTTCTACTCTCAGATAATGTGTCACTGGAAATTTGTATAAGACAGGATGTAAATCAAATATTTCAGCTAATTATGTCTTGATCCACCAACTCTGAGTATATCTACTTGAAACCTTAATTTGCTTTTTGAAAAGTGAGATATTCCGTTCTCAGGGAAGTGACTGTGGTGGACATGTGTGCGTATTGGTTGTTAACCTTGTCTTCTTCCAAAGGTGTGATATTGAATTGGAGTTCTTTGGGGAATAGTAACATGAACAGTAAATCTAGGGCTTATGGATGAATTTTTGAAACTTCCCAGAGAAATGCTGCTGGAGTTTGTATGGCTCTGGGTGTGTGCACAGTCTGTTTTGGGATTTTAAAGTAAGAAGCACTGCTATGAAGTTTACACAATCATGGACATGGTTAGATGTTAAGGTTTACCTCTAAGTACTGTCTTTGACTCATTAAATACGATGGATTTTGTTCAAAATCAAATAGATGACTGGTTGATTGTGTGCATTTCCAGAAATGTTACCAAATTAATAATAAACTAGCTTGTAAAATTATGATAGCAATAGCATTATGTAATCCAGTCTATCAGTATTAATAGGATGCACATCCCTCCTTTTAATTTGCTCAATTGCAAAATACTTTTGTTGCTATTTCTTTTGTTGGGAATCGTGAGAAACCAGGCAAGGTAAATATGCTGGATTCCTGTAGAAATAACTTCAGCTTCTCTCTCAAGGCAAAGCATCTTTTATTGTTTGGCTTTACTTTTTTTATGGTGTATATTCATGAGCACGGAAATCAGCTGGAGAGGTCAGGAAGCAGGGCAGAACAGCTTTTCAGCACCCTGGAGATGAACTTAATGAAGGGTTCCTGAGCACGGCAGATTCAGTGCTTGCCTATATTGACCTTGTTTTTTTGGGTGAAATTCTATCCAGACATAAATGTCTTCATGTTCAACAACTAAATATGATCATCCTGTTTGTGTTTTATATAAACCTTTATGATGTCTTTAAGTTTGTATCTTTGGATGGAAATTTACTAGTTTTAGATAGTTGATTTTTTTCTATTGAAGTATGTTGCTAAGAGTATTCTTGTCCTGAATTTTTCATATTGATCGGAAGACACAAATGTCTCAGGGAAACAACTTTGTGACAATGAAATTCTTATGTGTATCATTACAGTTATATTGCATATTGAAAATATGACTGTTAGGTTTGATTATATTCCTGCTGTGATGTTTTGAGATTTGCAAGAGAAGCATGAGAAATTTTATGATTTAGATGGGGTGACTGATAGATATTGCAAATTTATATGCCTACTGGGTTCATAGGAAAAAGTTGTTTTTTAAAAAAGAAGACTATATACCCTAACATCATAACAGCTTTCTCAGTGTGTGAGGTGTGCTATTTTTTAAACTACCTATATACAGAAATTACTTAATCATATCAAAATTTAAGTATCATTTACTACTTTTATTGTAAAAGTAAATGAACTCTATTTTCAATTGAAAGCTGAAGATTATTCCTCTAAATTTGACAAGTTGCCATTCTTCTAGTTTTGTTTTAAGTTAGGAAGCTTTGGACTACATTTAGAGATAGAAGTATATCATAACAAATATATGATTTTTTTAAGTCTTTCATTTAAAAGTAATTTACCTTTGTTTTCTCTGAACAAAGATAGAAGTTTGATCTACAGAAAATCACTGTCATTTTGACAGGTAATCATCATATCTGAATAGAAACTTGGAATCAGTCTGGTGAGCTCACAGCTGAAAAATTAGCTGCGGGTTTTATGAATGTGTGATGAACTGGTCCCATAAAACAAGGAGAGAGAGTTGTGATCATCTTCAAGTCAGACTGTAAAGGTCACCAATTAAATGAAATCTGTAATTTGGAATTAGTTCTACATTCCAAACACCATTTGAGTTAGGATTCCAAAGAAATATATAAGGTTAATGAATATAAGGCTATTAAACTTTAGCTAAAGTCCTTACCCTCCATGTTTCCTGTGCTTACCTCAGATTTCAGTAAATTTTGAAGGAAATGGAACTAGTTTAGACTGACCTCAGGTCAAGCAGGAGCATAAACCTTTGTTTGAGTCCACCCAACATTGTCTTGCGTGAAGTGAATAAATACAAGTACTCAAAAGTGAAAGCCCAACTTGTTAAATATGAAAGAAGATTCTTTCAAGGAGTTGGGATGATCCTCAGATTAAAAATGACAGAGATGCCAGAGGTAAGTGGAAGGTAAGTGCTTGTTCCTGACACCCAGCAGGCTGGTCCCTGGGGGGCTGAGTGGTCAGCAAGGGAACAAGGTAGCTCCAGATACCTGCAGGAACTTGAATAAGGCCTGCTGCTAGGCCTGCAGGAACAAATCTTCCCCATGTCCTTGGACTGTTCTCTTGGTCTATCATTAAGTTGACCACCCAAACAGAAGCAGATGGCTCCTTAAGTCTGCGCTGTAACCTGATGGTCCAGTCCTTAGAATAGGGTCCCTACTATGCCTCCCAAAGATAATAGGAGGCCTCAAAGAAGGAGTTTTATTTGCACTGAGGGAGCGGAGTTTACCTCCAACTGCCAACCTTGCCCTCAGGCCCCTTTCACCTGACAGTGCAAATTTTAAAAGAAATATATGTGGAACTTAAGTAGATAAATAGGGCCAGGTTTGAATATGCTTACATACAGCTAGATTAGAAAAAGAAACATTTCAAGGTATTTCAGTTGTTTGGGCGAGAACCAGTTGCTAACAAGACTGTGAAAAGATCCTGTTTTCTTTTTTTTTCCAAAAGGGGAAACAAAATCACTCAAAAGAACAACTTTCAAGTGCAATTTGTTTACTGACATTTAGTGGCTCAGAACTGAATTATAATGTTTCCTGTACTGTGTTGTTCCCAGGGGTGAGTTAGTGAGGATCAGAAAGAACAGATCTGTCCTCTGAAAAGAAGTTCCTCACTAATCTCTCATGGGATAGAACATCTCTCTTCTGGATGCCCAGGCAGCAGAGATGAGGGCTTGTACCCAGGAAATGGACAAGCACTTCCAATTTCCTTAAGACTCTAAAAGTAGCTTTTTCTTTTTTCACCCTTTCCCAGACCTCTCTCCTGACTGACACACACATTTGCCACACTGCCCCCCTCATCTCCCCTTCCCTTCTACCAGTTAAGAACAGTTACAAGGGCAGGACAGGAAGCCTGGGAGTGTTCTGTTCTGTGAGGAGGGTCTGATATGCAAGTCAGTGGGCTGAGGAACTTGGCTACCCATGATCTCTCCTTCCAGGGCCTGGAAAACACTCCCTGTACTGAGAATCTAAAGTGATGATGTTGGAGGCCTTGGAGGAAAGAAAAGTAAAATGCCTCTGGAAAAGATTCATATAAGAAATGCGAGCCATTTTTATTTTTTTTGCTATTGCCTGAATGTGCTGTATAAAATGCTAAAGAAAATTAAAAATTATTTTCAATCTTACTGGCAAATAATTTCTTTTGTCAAGAGTTAATAGCAAATGGTTATCTCTCCTCTCACACATTCCCCCTAGTCTCTCCTTTGATTCTCAAGTATTTTCATTAAAAGAAAAAGTTACAAATAGGCAATCCTATCTGCGCTTAACTCATATGTGTCCTGCAGCTTTAATTAGTGGGTTCGTGTAGACATGATCTCTTGCTGCAGATATTGCTAAAAGTCAATGACCTCAAAATACAGGCATTTCTCATGAAGTTGTAGGTGAGTTGGGTATTGAACTTACCAGATATGGAGCTGTTCCAGGCTTCCTCAGGTGTGTAGGGTCAGCCTGGGGGATGGATAGTTGAGGATGACCCAGAGGTGAAAAGCCAGCTGGCTTCCATGTGTGTTTTATATCCCTCCATCAATATAGAAGATGGGTTTTTGCAGCATTTGCAAGAGTTGAAGAGAAAATGTAGAAATACAAGCTTCCCTTGTCAAGCCTCAGCTCATATTGCTTTCCCAATTCCCTTGACCAGAGAAGATCATGTGTCAAAACTTTTGTTGACATCAGCAGGCTTTTGTGGTTGTGTGACAGATGGCTATACATTCAGTAGTTAAAACATGCATTATTATTTTCACAGTTTCTGTAGGCCAGCGTTTGAGCACACTTTAGGTGCTCTCTGGGCTGGGATCAAAGTACGTGTGGGTGGAGGGGCAGAGGGGCTGGGGCCTTAGGATCCTCTTTCAAGTTCATGTGATTGTTGATGGACAATTCAGTTTCTCATATATTTTTTTTTTGGATGATTATTTCCCTTAAAAATTTTTTTTATAATTTATTTATATATATCTCACATCTTTGTGTTCCCCGGGGTTCATGACCTACCACCTCCCCTCCCTGACTGCTCCCACCCATGCTCCCTCCACCAGTTGTATACTTTAGTTTGGTTGTTGGCTTGTTTTGATTTTTCCTCCTGGCCTTTTGTTTGTTTTTCCTATGTTCCATATATTAGTGAAACCATTTGGTTTCTGTCTTTTTCTTTCTACTTGTTTCTGCTAATATGGTTTTTTTCTAGGGCCATCAAGTTTGTTATTTTTAATTGATGAGTAGTATTCCATTGTGCATATATACCACATATTTTTCATCCATTCATCTGTTTTGGGACATTTGGGTTGTTTCCATGTCCTTGCAGTTATAACTAGTGCTGCAATAAGCATCTGTATACAGGTGTCCCTTTGTATCAGTATTGAGGTCTCCTTTGGAAAGATTCCCAGATTGCTGTTCAAATGGTAGTTCCATTTTCATTAGTTTGAGGGTCCTTCATATTGCTTTCCATAGTGGCTGGAACTGTCTGCATTCCCACCAGCAGTGTAAGACTGTTCATTTTTTTTTTTGATGTGGGCCATTCTTACTGGTGTAAGGTGGTATCTCATTGTGGTTTTGATTTGCATTTCCCTGATTGCTAGTGATGTTGAGCAGTTTCTCATGTGCCTGTTGGCCATTTGTCAGTTTCTCATGTTTATTTGCCTCGGCAACTAGATGCCACTTACAGTGTCCCTACAGCTGGATGAAGGACCTTGGGCCATGGGTTCTGAGGTCATCATGTAAAAGTAGCTGCAGATCACAGTCCTGAATTCCAGTGTCCATCCAAGGATACAGTTAGATGTTTTCAGTCGGCCATTCGAAGACCAAAGCTAATCCAGCAAATAGAGAAACATATCGCAGTCCCTGGCACAAAAACACTGGAATGGAAATTATTCTTCTACAGACCAGAGGAGATTTCAATAGCATCACAATAAACATCCCCCACCATCTTCAAACTCTGTGCTGCAGTGTGCTCTGCTATTCTTATTTTAGTCCTTTATCAAATGGGAACAAATTGATTGTTCTTAGTAATTATGTTTATATGGCAGAGAACAGGAATTAAATAAATGAATTATAGAGTATAGCTTGATATAGCTAAAAACTACAATTGTTAAAAAAATACCTTACAAGTAATGAATAAAGGAAAATGTCTCCTGAATTTAAAGATTCTTTCCCTTTTTTCAAAATCGAGCATATAATATCATATTCATTTTGTTCTTTATAGGAAGCTGCCCAACAAGGCAGATTTAATTTCCTATCATGCTATAAAGATTAAAATGCCATCAATTAATTTTGTGTGTAAACTGGTTTTATCTCCCGAGGCATGAAGTGTTACCATTTTTGGTATGTGCAAAAAGGAAAATAGTCATTTTCATAATGAATATATGTACACATATTGTGAACGAGGCTCAAGAAACAAATCACTTAAAGTCTAAAGTTCCCTCAGTATATTTGCTCATGAAACAAGAAGTAAACACGATTAAGGAGTTGGGCCCTTGGTTCACAGACGTGGGTTTGAATACCAGCACCACAATTTTCAACTTGGGTAATCTCAGACCTGACCTTTCTAAGGCCTAACTTCCAGTCTGAATGATGGAAATAATCACAGAGACTGTTTTGAAAGCTTCTGTAGTCTATGCTTGAAGCAAGCCTTCAACACTGCCAAAAGAGTAAGAGATATGGGTCCTGAAGGCCCCTGGGTCCTTTCTGAGTGTGAGCTCTTGTGAAGTTTTCTCTCCCCACCACCTGCATTAGCATCTCTTTGATGGGGATTGGTTTCAGGTTGCTGGAACCAGATTTTGATACATCAATAACATCTGGAAATTTCTGTCTCTGGAGGCAGCCCCTAACCTGACAGAGGAAGCATAAAACAAATCCTCCAGCACCTTTAGGGTGATTCGGACACCTCTGAGGTATCCTTGTCTCTGCTTTCCAATTCCCCTGTAGAACTGAGTTAATCAGATTCTGTGCAACTGTGTCTGATGAGGAAGCCCAACCCAGCTTCCTGCTCTCCCTGACTGGACTACCTCACTTCCTTGCTCAATTCCAGTTGTCCTGGCAACACTTCCTGATGAGTTCATTCCACATCTCAGAACATGTCCACCTAAGGCACAGGCAGAATATAAATGGCCAAGTAAATATTAGCTTTACGTTGTAGTGATAAGGCATGTGGGTTGACAATTTCTTTATGGCACATGTGCCAAAGGAAAGGATTTATTGATTAGTGTCATTATGGGGTGCCCGTTAGTGTCCCCATTAACCAATGATGACTCTTCAAAAATAGTTTGAAGGCATATGTTTCTGTCCTTGGAGAGTCAACTGCTTCTCTTTGCAAATTATTATGCTTTAGATCAAGTGAGGTCAGAATTATAAGTAAAGTAGTCATAGGAAGCAGGTAAAACTCTCAGATGGGGAGAAATTTGTTTCTTGCCTCCTTTTGCTGTACTCTAACAGAATAAGCTCAACCTTGGGGAAACTTCCCTGCTGTGTGGGACAGCAGAAAGGCTGCTGACTTTCAATGCGGTCTCCAAAAGAGACAATACTTTTTCTTGTGTGTCTGTCACCTGTTTTCCTTTGAGAGTCTCTACATTAAATAACCCTACTCAAAGAAATGAGCATTTTGGCTCTGCTACTTTATTTAAAAATACCTTTGAATGAATTATGCTCACTAATCCCACTGTGAAACTTATAGGTGACTACGTCTTCCACCTTTCCAACAAAATGGGTTCTCATGATAAACATGTAAATTTCAGCAGAAGTACATAGCAAATGAGTATTGGTGCTGCTCAAATGCTTATTTTCATCTCCGGAGAGTGACACACCCAGAATGGTTTTCTTTGTCTCTTCAAGACAACATTCAGAGGTCATTAGGTTCCATTTTCTTCCTCTCATCACTTGCCTGGTTGGACCTTTCTAGTGCCAATGGCATTTGACAACAGGTGTTTCAATTCAGAAGGCAATCCCAAAGTCAGAAGTGCAGAAAAGTAGGGAGAGCTAATGACATACAGGTTGTTCAAAATCATCTTGCTTCCATGATGCTCTACGTGGGGGAGGAAAAGCTCTTGTTCCTGGTTGCCTCTAAGATTACAGTGGAGAAGAAAATCTCCCTCCATGTTGCGGCAGAAAACAGCCCTAAGCTAAAAATTAGGAATAAATGGCATTAAACTCTAACCATTTAACTCTAACCAGTGAACTGCATTCCTTCTTAGGACTAGTTACTCACTAAATTGAATTCTCTTTCTACGACTAACTAGTAACTCACTGAATTGCATCCCCTCTTTTGATCTTATACTGAACTGTTAACTGGCTTCACCTGCATTCCTGGGCCAATTGACTCAGTAACATCTCTAATAAAATTGTGTCTCTTGCTTGAGTTGATGGTAGCATTGGAAACAAGCATCTGTTGATTGCTGAGAAGATGACCTATGGGAGAGCCACACATCTTTTCTCCAGTTGCCCTGACTGCCCATCACCTCTTGGACCTGGAAATGTGAAGCCCAGATTTCCCACACATATACCACAACCATCCTACTATCTCTGTCACCACCAGGACCATTACCACCATCATCACCACCCTCTTCCTGCAGGGTGAACAGAATCATCCCAGTCCTCCTTCCCATTGGTTAGTGATTTGCAACCATCTAATCAAGGTAGGTCCACATCAGTTCTATTCCTAATGAAGAATGATAGAGCCTTGGTGGGTTTTACATGCTTTAATGCTCTCAGGGAACTAGGTACACAGACCCGCCAAGCAGGCAACTGGGACAACTGTATGGCAAGCAGACAGGTTGTTTGCAGGGTTAGGGGGCCTGGGTAGCAGACAAACACATTAGCCTTACAAGAATCTTCATGCTCTTCTACTGGCCTCTTCTTGCTCTAGCTTTCTCTTTTGTGTTCTCTTCCACAGAGGGTGTCCTTTTAGGTTCTCCCTCCTCCTAATCTGGTGTGTCACTTATGCATGTGCACACCCACTGGTATTTACAATCATGGGGAGGTTGCAATACCACAGGTGCTGGTCATCGAGGCTAATGGCAGAAGGGTAACAACCCTGGTAATTCTTTTACCCTGCAGTTGGTATTTTCACTGGTCAACTAAAGTAACAGAAAACTTTATGTAAAGCACATTTCCAAATATCCCCTCAACTAATTCTTTTTTCTTTTCTAGAATTGGAGTGTACCAGTTCATGTGCTAACTCTGTTCTTGTCTGTGTCTATTAAGAAAAATATTTTGGTCTATGTAACACAGTAACTGCAAGCTCTGTTAAGCTCTGTCAACACTGTTAATATTATATAATGGTAAAGCTTGCCTTTTCTCATACCTTCTAAATTTTCAATATTTTTAACATGAATTTTATACTTTAAGGGATATGAAATGTCATAGAAACATTATTGGTTTTCACGATTTATCCTGTAGACTCCATAACACAGTCTCAGGAGTATTTATAGTGCAATAGTATTTTTGTTCTCTTTAGAAACAATTGAGGTGAAATGCTGGCTTTGAGCAAAATTTTGGCCTCATTTTTAGCTAGCATTTCTATTTTTAAGCATTTTACTGAATCATATGAATTAAAAACAAGCATACACATGAGAGCTTGACAAATTGCATGTGAATGAAAGGATTTTTCTTCATTTAAAGGTTAATCAGATCAATTTAAAGACATGCTTGGTAAACTGGGAGCAATGAGTTCATGAGAATAATTTCCAAAATTCTCAGTCCTTGTATTTTCCACTGGGGAGGGGGAGATGTGTTGAGTGCTTACGGTGTGACAGGAACTGAGTCAGACACTTTCCACATGTCTCTTTATTCACCATAATAGCCGCTACAAAAGATGTTATAATAAGACTAATGTAGGGATGGAAAACAACTGAGCTTTTTTCATCTTAGCTTTCAGAGAAGCTAAGAAACCAATAGCCAAAGTAGAAAACAAACAAAGGACTAAAGCCAGGTATCCAAGAAAAAACCTGGATTCCCCATGACTCTTATCCCTGTCTTGCTTCATTCCCACCAAGCAAAACCTTTAGCTTATATCATAGAAATAAGATTGCTAGATTTATGGGATTAAAAAAAATTCTCCCATGCCTTATGTAATGGTGTGAGCTTCCCTGTAGGTACCAGTGACCACTTAATATGTATCCCTGCTAAATATCTTAATTAACTCTAGGAAAATATGCCCTATTCATCCTTTTCAAAAACACAAATGCAGACAGATTGCATTAGCACTTCAATAATTGTTCCATGTGCTGCCTGAACCACCCCAGAATACTTATAATCCAGCCTTTTTTTTAGAAATATGTTTTTACTAGGGCTTTCTCTAAAGTGCTTTGATAATCTTACTCATGTAATCTCTTGATATATAGTAAGTGCTCAAGTAGTATTTGCTTATTAAATAGCTTAAAAATTAATCAATTATTTTTGCCTCTAAAAATTAATAATAATAACAAAATATTCAATGGACTGAAGGTTTTTATTTTTAAAAAAGCCAAGGGGTATATTGGTTGTGTGACTTAAGGTGAATGACTTAATCATTCTGAACCAGAGTTGTCTGAGAAGATAGAGCTTTTCTTGTTATTATCGTAAGGACTGAAAGTTCTAACTAACATAAGAACTCACATATTTAATGTGTAGCTCAAGTAACTGTAGAAACTATGTGTCTTATTGGTCAATAGTTTCTCCAAGTTGAAGGACAGCCTTACTTGTCTCAATTTCCTAATTTTTAAGATGATTTTAAGATCATCAGCCAGCACTATATCCTTGAAGATGTCCAGTTAAAAGATACTTGTACCAAGGGCACATTGCCAGACGGATCTGTTGATACTCTAATATTCTAACTCTTGGTTGCAAGAAATGCAATATCAACTGTTTAAAGACTGAAAGGCAAATTATTCACGTCATATAATTGAAGTATTGAGGACAGGCCAAATTCAAGACATTGCTAACTTTCAGATCTCAGAACATATCAACAGAATCCCCTCTTTTTCTACTCCATCCATTTCTGAGTTCACTCTCCATCATGGTCTTGCTTACAAGCAGGTTCTCTTTTGGCTGTGCTTCCCAGGAACACTAAAATTGCATCCTTCTCACTTCAAATCCATATAAAAACACTCCCTTATCAGCTTGACAGAATTCCAGAATTAAGTCTAGGAGGACCAACTTTGGTAATGGGTTCTGTACTTAAGTAGGAGAAGACAGGATAATAATAGGATATGCTGAATGACTTGAATTGGGGGGACCTGTAAAATCCTGAGCTTATCACCATAGCCAGCATATGATAGCCATCCCTGGAGCCAAGAGTGGAAAAACACATGGGACATCGCTATCTGACAGTAAAAGAGAGGAATAGTTAACAAATGAATCTAAGGATAATAAGAAAGTAGGCTTTAAGCAGATAAAAAGCAGATGTTTATGAATTGGCTTAGTTGTATCAGAAAGCATTTGTATCTGACCATTGACAGGGATTTCGGGTCAATTTCTTTCCTGCCTTACTATTCCATCACCTCTGTGTGCTTAGTTTCTTAGATAAATCATCTCTTAAGAAAAGATTTCATCAGGGAAGAAACATAATCAAAGCAAGTCTGGAAGCCTGCAGCATAGCTGTCTGCATAGCTCCCGTGTATCATTTGTCAGATAACTCAGTGAGTTCCACAGTAGACAGAATGATAATGCTGAATAATCTGGAAGAACAAATACACGTTGCCTTCCCCCAAAATGTTCAGACAGGCTTTTCCCAAGATGTCCAGTGTAGGAATACTTGTAATGTTGGTACATGGAACTAAGGTCAATTGAGGCCTGAGGGTCTTGGGAAAAGTTGTTATCATGACTTTAAAGAATGAAGATTGCCCAGTTGTAGAGCTATCTCAATATGAGATATGAGAAAATGATCTTAATTCAAGGCAAATATCTGGAGAAAAAGTTTTATCAAATGAAGTCATGTTCTTGTCAGATGAGAACCCTTATCCCTCCTCAACAACCCACACCTTTGTCCCATGTTAGTCATAGCTCTAACACCCTGCTTTTCACCATTTACTTTGAATTTACAGTCATGTAAATTTCCAAAATGTTGCCTTTTTCTCCTAAGACTCTTCATGATGTTAATTTGTTGGCTTATCTAGCCCAGACAGGTATGGTATTTCCCCCTGCATTCTGGTATATTATTCCTTAGTGGGTTCAGTTTTCAGATTTGCTCTACTTTGCACTACAGCAATGCCTCTGATTTCTGCTCTTTCAACTCTGTAACATCCAGCTCTCTTGTTTTCAAAGTGAGTGTGTTGGTTTCTGTTTGGGAGGTTATCCTTGCTTCTCTGCTCCACTTGAAGCAGAGGTTGCTTGAGTCTTTCCCCAAACTCTACTCTCCAACCTGCACCACTAACTGTCAACCTACAAATTCCAGCTCTCCAAGCTTTGGGCCCATCCTGATTAGGACAGCCAGTATCTTACTAATAAGCTCAGAGACCCAACCCACAATGATTGGGATCTTGCATTATTATATGCCTAAGTCATGCATACTGAAGAAAGCCTTTAGCATCCACACAGTTCCCTCTGTCAACCTTGTCATTTAACCTTTAAAGTGTTATCTACATGACCACCCTAGATCTGGGCTTTCCCTTTAACACCAGTCCATTGTGTTACATCCAGAACAAGTTACTACCTGGAACCTGAAACACAGCCAACTGTTCACTAAACATTAGAGTAACCCCAGTGCCCACTTGGATAGTGAAATTTGGGCAACAGCGCTCATTCCTTCAGTTTACCTGTTCACCCATCCCTAGTCTACACTATGCTTCAAAGGTCCCAGGGTGCTTTGGTACGAAGTCTGCCTTGATGATTGTGGCACTGGGAGAAACCGAGAGGGGGGTTACCTTATATTAATACAGCAGAGCTGCCTTACCTTGACTGGGGAACTTTTCTGAGCTCCTTCATTTACTCAATTTATGCACACAACAAATGCTCATCACATAACCCAGTGCTTGTAAAACTTTAAAATGCATAATAATTACTTAGAAATCTTAGTAAAATATGAATGCTGATTCAGTAAGGCTGAAGCTTGGACTTCCCAATTGATATACATACTGATATTTCATGATTGAGAGTTTGTGTAATAAGGAATATAGGAACTCAGTAAATATTTGCTAATAAATGAATAAAAATCTGAATGGAAGTTTTAAACAAAACTTTCAGTTTAGATAGTTAGAAAAGAGAGATAGAAGGTCAAGAAGTTATCGGTGAATGACAGCTAAGGGGTTAGACTCTTTAACCTTTGTCAGTAGAGGTTTCCCTGGTGTTTCTCCTCATTATCCATCCTTGTGGCCTTTGTCCCACTTCCCTAGCTTCTTGTTAAGAGAGCCTGTGCCACCTTCAGATTAGCATTCCAATTATCTGACTTCCTAAGACTGTTCTCTTTGAACCAGACTTAACAGTTTTCCAAAATGCTCTGAATAAGAATGGCTTTGCATTCACACACACACACACACACACACACACATGCACGCACGCATGCACGCACACACACACACAGTTTAATCACTGTCAATTATGGTGTAACTAGTAACTTAGGTCCTCCTGAACACTAATTCTTTTTATGACACTTCATGTCAGATTCCCAACAACCTCACAGAATCTCAATTCAACTAAAAAGGGCAAATGTTCAGGATATCATAGTGCAGATAAGTCCTCCCCTCCCACATCTATTTCCTTTCTTCTCCTTTTACCATTGCTGGCTTGATTTCTTCAATAACACAGATTTCCTAGCTGGACCAAGCAAGCAATCTTTTGTACCTTCAGACATTTCCTATTTTAGCTCACAGCATAGTTTGTGGAGAGATTTGCTCTGTGAGGAAGGAACACAGGAGGCAAAAGGTAAGTTGTTTCACATAGGTCAGCTGGGAGTCCATTCTCTGTTAATAATAAGAGTTTTGCCTCCCCAAAGGCTCATTAGAGATTCACAAGAGGAAGCTGGGATTGGGAGAAGGGGAGCATGATGCTTGGTGAAAATCTTAAGACCCCGCTTCTTATCTCAGTGATCTGGCTTGCTACATAAAGAATAATTTGCTCTTAACTGAAACTCTCTGGAAATGATGGAACGCTCATGCATTAGTCATCACTCTGTCTGCCAGCCAACACCTCCCATGGCTGCTGACCCCAAGGCTGGAGATGTTGGAGCCCTAGACAGAAATGGTGCAGAACTCTGGTCTCTCAGATTCAAGGGGCTGGAGGCATATCACTGAAAATAAAATTTAATGGTAAGTTTTTTTTTTAATAACATCACCTTAAGCAACATTGACTTTGCTCTTAAACCCAACCCCTCAACAAATTAAATTTTAATGGTTCTCTCCAAAATGGACTCTTCAACTTAAATGGCAAATGGATTAAATTAGATTTCCACTTCTGTCTACACACTGTCTCAATTTAACCTGCTATGGACTTGAGTTCAATTAGGGTCATGAATGAAAAGTGTCCTTGTCCCAAGGCCATCATTCAGTAGACTTGAGGAGACAATCAAAGACACTTAACAACTTTGTGAGGAAGTAAGCCAGCCTCAGAATTACAGTATCATAGCATTGTTGTAATCATTGTAGATTTAACAGGTAACCAAGGGCCAACACTTCTCTCTGCAACAGTCTCTCAACACAGACACAAAATCTTGAGAGCTCTGAGAGAAGTGTCCTAGGGATCTACTCTGCATCTTAAAGAAACACATTGAGTGTTGCCTCACTTAAAGGTCATGGAGGAATGAAGACTGGGAGGAGCCTTCAGGCTGCGTTTCAAAAGATGCACTGAAAAGAGAGACTTGAATTATAAAGGGCTATGGTTAGGTTTGTTCTTTTATGTATACCAAGTTTTGTTGTACTTGGTGACAAGGTAGCATTTTTTAGCTTCCTCAGTTGGAAGACTGATTAAAATTGATAGATTTTTAAGAGCGCCATTGTTTACTTTCATGTTAGGTCAGTTTCTCCCTAGGATGTGATGATTATTTTTTTTGTGTATGTGTTAAAACATGCTTTTTTTTACATCCTTCTCATAGGGGGCACCTCACCCCCCCCCCATTGTCTCCTGTTTAAGATTTCAGATTTTAAGGAGGATATGCTAAAATGTGAGAATGGCCTTGATTAGAATTTCCTTTCAGAAAGTTAGAGGGGAAGGAAAAAGTAAAACAGGTTTTTTTCTTTGTAATGTAGTAATTCAGGAGCTATTCCTGGAAGGTGGGAAAACAGAAAGAATATATAAAGAGGTTTGAAACAAAGATTTAGGGGGAATTCAGATTCAGATTGAGGTTTGGTTTTTGCCATTTTGTGGAATGAAGATGTGAGCCTTGTGAGCTTGGCCATGTGGCCAAGGCCTGGGAACTGCAGCCTTTGGTGGACCAAGGCTAGCAGCTTGTGGGTTAGAGACAAAGGATTTGCAGATTTGAACTCCGGGTTGGAGTTTGTTTTGCTGAGTTTAACTTGAGTCTGGGAGAGGCCGTGTGAAAGTCAGGACTGAAAAGAAAGTGAACTTTGCTGATTCTAGTACTATGGAGTTTCTTCTACAACCTGGAGGAGGACGACAAGGGGAAGACAGCATGGAAGAGAAGGAGCACGCCAAAGGAGCAGCCAAAGGAAGATGTCTTTGAGCATCTGAAGATGAACTCTGACTGACTGATCTTGGTGAGATGATCAGGACTGAAAAACTGAGGATTTTTGGACAATCTGGGGAAAGGCTTTGAACAATGTTGAGAAAGGTTTTGGACAATGTTAAAGCAATTCAGAGTTTTACTTACATGTTTCCTTTTGTAGTAATTAGGTAATCACTTTGTTGGAAATAAATTAGTCTGCACTCTGAGAGTCTTGCTTTGGCTTGGGATTTTGGTGAGAAGCCTGGGGATGGTGGAAAGAACCCATGGAAGTTTAGAAGAGGGTAAACTGAGGCAAGCTAGTCTAAAGTTTAAACTGTATTTCTAAGTTCTTTTTAGGTCTGAAAGAGGGGAAGAAAGCTGAGAGGAGCTGGTAGCTGATTGTTGCATACTAATAGTAGGTGAACCGTGAGAATGCTAAACTGTTTGGAGCCTGTTTCCTAGGGAGAAGCAGGCATAGGTGTGTTCAAGTTTAAGGAAAAAAATATTTTTTTCCTTTTCAACCAATTTCACTTCTCCACCAAAAAGAAAGGAATACAACAAATGTACATCCAGAAAAAAATAAGTAAAACACCTATAATTCTGCCTCAGAGCTTTTTTAGTATGGCTATCATTATTCTTTAAAGAAAAATTTTTAACTAAGTTTCACTATTAATTATTTTTAATTTGTTATTATTAACTATTTTTAGCTTGTTATATGTAAAGGAAGCCTTCAACTCTGCTAAGTTTCAGTAAACCATGGCCAGAGAGTCAAATCATACCCAAAGCTTATTTTTGTAAATAAATGTTAATTGAAACACACATCAATTCACTTACATATTATCTCTGAATGATTTGATTTTAGTGACAGAATTGAGTAGTTGTAACAGGGACAACCAGACCCACACCATGAGAAATATTTACTATTAACTCTCTTAGGAAAAATATACTAATCCCTACACCATCAGTTTTAATAGTTGAGGAATGGTTCATCACATCACTCTATCATTTTTTTATTTAATTACTCTATTGAGGGATGTGTCAGTTGTTTCCTATTTTAAACCACATTTAAATTTATTACACTGAATTGTGGGTTGAACATCCTTATCTGTGCTCACATTTTTACTTTCCATTAGCAAACAGTTTGAGGACTGGAATTTATTGAGTTAGAGTCTTTTACTCTTTCTTTTTTAGGGTACTTGGTAACTGTTACCATATTTTTATCATTTATAGATAAAGGGGCTTTTATTATTATGATAATAGCTGAGATGAGAGGGTTGGCTTTTCCATGGTTTCTTTTGTTTGCTATCTGTGAGACTATATTTAAATATTGAAAGAATTAAAAAAAACACATAACAGCCTTGTGTATCGCAGCAGGGGGCTACACTCCATTACTGAGGTCCAAATATATATAGCCTTAGGAATTTCTGGAAACAGAGACTGAGATATGATCCTGCCCGAACCACCCCTGCTCCCACTGGTTTCATCCTCTAGTTTGATTCCCATCACAATGATGATGAAAATACTTTCATTTAAGTAGCTAACTGTGCAGGAAGTTGAGACATAACTAGATGACCAGTGTGCTTTGATGGTTTAATGGGATGATTTGTGTCTCATCCACTGCTAATCATGATACCAACAATGGTCTGTTCTGTTCAAGCCTAAGGGCTGCAGATGCCTCTTTGGGTGTGACAGTACCTGTTAGTAGAGATGGCCTGATGTAGGTTCCTCTTTGCCAGAACCTGAGAGGTCTTTCTGCTTCTGCCTAGAACTGGAACTAAGCCTTGAACTCTTTAAATCCCACTTGTAACCAGAGGGGTGCTGAACATTTCATAGGTTGTAACCTCTATAACTTCCCACAATGCAGGGAAGAGGCTGACCAGGACCAGAGCGAGAATGAACTGTCTAGTTCATGACAATTTCCAATCTCTTCCTAGGCACTCCAATCATGTGCATTTGCATATACTACTCACAGGTGCACACACATGTCCATACACACATCAGATAATAACATGAAACATCCCACTTGATTCTGTATGCAATCTTGGCTTTCTTTACTATGTGGAAGAAATATGCCCTGCAGTTTCATTGTTTTTTTCTTGTCTTGGTCAACTGAAATTCATTAACTATGAGGTGGAATTAGAGAGTTTGAACAATGGACTACTATACAGCTATATAAATGGCAAAACTGCTAATCCCAATGACATCGATAAATCTCAAAAGCCTTATGCTAAGTGAAAGAAACAAGACAAAATAGTACAGTAGGTACCCTAGAAATACTAAAATTATTCATAGGAAATAGATTAGTGGTGAGCAGGAGGCTGGGGATGGGTTTGATGAACTGAAATGGGTTTAAGATAACTTTATGGAATGATGTATATCTTCTATGCTTTGAATCATGGCTGTAGTAACATCCATGTATAATTTGTCAAAACATATTGAACTTTACCCCCCAAAATATCTACTTTTTATGAGTAAATTCAGTTTTGTAAAGTTGATTCGTAACAAACCAGGTAGACAGTGATGAAGAAAGAGGGAGGGAGCCTGGATTGAATTGCAAGGTCCTAACTTGGACATTTGGGATAGTGGTAGCATTGGACATAAGAAGACACCAAAGGACAGGATCATATGTGGGTGGTAGAGGATGGTGAAGAATATAATTTTGTTCTGCCTAATTGGAAGAACATGTTTTTTATGGGATACTGAGTTTTGCATCTGTCAGAACACTGGTTCTGATACTGCTAAAGGTGCATGGACTTGTTCAGCAACAAGGAAGAGAGTGAGAGGAGGCAAGAGTAAAGGCTTATCCTGGAGAAGGGCTATGATGAGTGCTCCTGAGTTTTAATTTAAAATTATTGTAATTCAAAGGATAGCCCAAGGACCAGCAACAATGATATCTTCTGTGAGTTCGTTGAAATGAAGATTTTCAGGCCATTCTCTAGACCTAAGGAATCGTAATCTGCATTTTATCAAATATTCATGGATTATTCCTGGATAATTCTTAAGCACATTAAACTTTGAGAAGTATTGTTTCACATCAACCTAAATCTTGCTCTGCCATCAATTTCTCTCCAGAACCCATGGAAAGAATGAAATATGGGCAGCTGCAGACAAAGATAACATCATCAAATCCAAAGTATTTTTCATGTGTACTTAAAAATTAAAAACTAATTTGTGCTAAGAGAGCTAAGAAATCGTAATTCAAATGTTTCTGTTTATTCAACAGACTGCAATTGCTTGTGAGAAGCTCTCAAGGTTGACTTAGAGTGGAAAGGAACTTTACCTTTACCTTCACAAGACCTATTTCAATTAGAAACTCCTTCAGGAATCATTTCCTCTTTTACCTGTGTGAAACAGGACTTTCTTTGCTCAAGGGACTGAAAGACTTCTTGAATTCGTGCAGATAAACTGTCCATGAGGAACTTCAAGCTCTGAGGATTCACATGCGGCAGCTGTCTCTCTGTTACTGAGCAACTGCTGGTCCAACTGTTGTGGCTTGTCCCAGTCTCCCCCCAGAAAGGGTAAGTAGGTAAGGAGGCGGACAGGAAAGCTGTCTAGCTAGTTCATATCTAGTTCATAACTAGTTCAGCTAGTTCACTGCTGCAGGACCATGAACTGGGCCTTTGCCCAGGGCATCTGAACTACTCACTGGCACGATCACGTTTTGTGAATATTTATTAAAGCACAAAGAGGTTGTTGAAGAAACTGTGGCAAATGCCTCAGCTTTAGAGACAAAGAGACTTGGGTTATATCCTAGCACTAACACTATTTTTTTTGCCTTCCTAACACAAATATAGAATTTCATCACCAAAATGTTTCAGCATAAGGAGCAATTACTTAATACAAACTACAAATGAACTTCCAGGATCTCTTTAAGAAGCACTATGTAGGTTGTAGATGAGGTAACCTCTTGGGAAAAGGGAGCAATCTTCAATTTTGGTTCACCTTTCCTAGTATCTGCTTTTATTCTCCACCTGTTTTCAGGGCATCCTCAACATCAGAGGCCCGTATGTAGAACAATTTATGTGAATGGCCCTGCAGGGGTCTCTGTGGTGTGTCACCTCTCTCTGGCCCTGGTCTGCCCTATCTCTCCTAATTCTGATGCCATATTCTACATTCAGATCTCCAGGGCCCTCTTGATATTTCATTCTTCCTTTCTACAGTTCACATTCTTAGAGAAGGCTAAGTACCAGTCTAGTATCTCTTACAGGGTTATATGTTATATGCAGGGCAGAGATATGAGATAACTGGGGCATCTCAAACTCAGCCCAGTTTCAACAGGTACATTTTCCTCTTCAAAACTCATCCCCAGTGCATGTGAAGCCTCAGCCAAAAGAAGTAGACCTAAGAAATAATAGCGGGTATGAGAATAATACAGTCTAGTATCTAGACTAGATTAATAAAGCATGAGCTAATGCGGTGGTAACCTGGGCAGCACTGTGGAGCCATTTGAATTCAGTGAGACCAGTAAGCTTCATTGTATGTTTTTCTCTGACCAGGTGAGTGAAAATTTCAGATAACCAAGGTAGGAGTTTTCTAGGCAATAAAGTTAATCATAAATGTAAGAAATAATAATGAACCATAGAATCTATGCTGGATAGGAAGGGAAATAGAAAACAGGTTGTGAGTGATATAAAGATAAATGCATTAAAAGATCCATTGATTGTAGGAATAGAAAGGCCAAAGAAAGTTTGGAAATGGCTTAAAATAGTAGTTTGAATGTTATAGTTCCCTAAAAGAACAGGAATTATTCCACTCATTGAGAGATAGATCAACAAGAACTTGGTAATCTAATCTACTAAATGAGACGCCATGTTAGCAAGTCTACCTCTGCCATCTTGACTCAAGTCATTGCCATGTCTCACTTGAGTATCTTCTACTTTTGCCTCTCACTGTTTCTCACTGTTTACAGGGCAGTCAGAATGTTCTTTGTAAGGTGTAAGGAGAACCATATCATCGTCTACTGGAAATCCTCCATAGGTTTCTGTCTCTTTCAGCAGAAAGGTCAACATCTTTACAATGCTTGACATGACCCTCTCCCCAGCTCTATCCTCTCTCCTGCCTGACTCACTCTACTTCAACCATGCTGGTTTCCTTGTTATGCCTTAAACAAGCTGAACCAGGTCCCACCTGTGTCTCTTGATTTTGCAGTTCTCCTTCCTGAACACCTCTCTCCTAGCATCACAGCTCACTCCCTCACCTATTTAAAGTATAGCATGATGAGCGAGGCCTTCCTTAACCACCTGTTAATAGCGCCCACCCACTCTTAGAATACATAGTAAGAGTAATAGAACAATGTGGTGACAGCTCTTCATAAACACAGCTGCTGCGCTGTGGAAGTGACGTCATGTGGGAGGTCAAATGAAAGATAAGTTAGTTCTGATGAGACCCTGGACAAGGTAGTATGGGAGTAGTAGGATTTCATCAGGGTTTTCAAGGGAAGAAGGTCTGGTTGGGTAGACCAGATAGATAGGACATTCCAAACTGAGGATCCTGAATCAGAAAAATGTTTCCAGTAACTGTTTACTTGTTGCATGACCTTAGGTAAACTGCTCAACTTTTCTAAGTCTTAATATCCTCATTTGAAAAATGAAAGTTTTATTCTCTGCGACCTCAAGGATCCTTCTACATCAGTGATGAATGTCTGGACGGGGTATTGGCTTTTGGAGGGAAAACACAGGAGGCTTATTAGATTATCTGTCTTTACTTTATGAAAAACATCTTAAGGGAATGGCAAATAAGGTCAATCAGTTTTGACAAGTTGGTCAAGGTCTAGGACTGGGATACTATGCTAAGGGGACAGATTCTGGGAGGCCTGGGATCTGATTTTACAGTGCTTTTGTTTTACTGCTTGCCTCAAGGGAGAATCATGATTATGGCATCATCTCATTTGCTAGGAAGGAATCACAAATACAGTCAAGAGCTAATCTGTTTGGGTTTATGTTCAGCTTTATCATTTAGGCAAGCCACTTAAACAATTCTGTGCCTCAGTTTCAAATCCGTTAGATACAAATAGCAATATTTTTAAAAATTATTCAGGTGACATTGGTTTACAACACTCTGTGATTCACAGGCTGTGTGTCACTGCTACTCTCACCACCAAGGCCCACTCAGTCCTCCACCATTGTCTATTGTATTCCCTCCAGTTCGTGCTTCTCTCTCCCCCTCTGGAGCCTCAATTCCAAGGTCAGTTTCTAGGGTTTGTTGTGGGTTTGATTTTCTCAGACTCTTTGTTTTCTTTCTCTATTCTACACTTAAGTGAATCCAACCTATGTTTGCAATAATAACATAGCTGCAAGCAGGAGCAGCCTGGGAGGCTACAGATCTAGGGCAGAGGATCTACAGGGATGGTTGCATAACCAAAGTGGATCTCTCAAAAGTGAGCCTGTATTCAGGTGATGATGGCTGGGATGGATACATGGAGACAGTCCTATAGAGTCGCATGGAGGTCAACAATTTCTACAGTGTCCCTGGCCTCAGTTTATTTCTGGTCCTGTGGTTTACAGGGTGCACAAATAATCAGTTCACTGTGTCTTCTGCCTCCTCTTGTTTTTTTCTGTGCTTTATCCTGCATATCTACTTCTTCCCCTACTTGGCCCTCATGGAGGCTTCTAAAAAGATGGCACTGAGACCCACTCACATTTTTCTG